>PVJH01012779.1:0-62961 GCA_004026705.1 Nesogale talazaci
CCCCTACCATACCCCCAAGGAACCAATCCAATTACTATCTCTACAGATTTACCCTGCCCTTGATTTCATATACAGAAAAATATTTAAAAAACAAACAATAACAAAAAAATCCTAACAATCACAAAGTAAAACAGATTAAAAAAACCTCAATGGAAAAGCACATAAAAAATATAACAACTATACAAATTTAAATGGATCACAAGGGAGATCCAGTAATAGGGTACTAAATTTTACCCTAACTGCATTTGCAAATACCTACTTTCCAATGCATTTTATACAATAGCAAGGGTATTCACATCTCTGGTCTATGGTCAGATGGATTCACCAGGGGCTTAATCCATGTTTATGTCCTGTTCACTTGTTTTCACCCTCCACAGGTGCCCAAGGGGGGGGGGGAAACTTTCCCCAGCCCCGAAGATACGAGACGTTGCATGCGCACACAAGAAACCCACACGGTCAAGGTGGCAGCCACCGGGTTCCCATTCCCACCAGGCTGGCGGACGCGGGCACGCACTGTTCACTTTTTAAAAACCTGAAACAGCTTTAAAATGGGTCACCAGGGAGATCAAATGATAAGACCTTATATTTTGACCTAATTCCATCTACCATCATCAGCTTTATAATGTTCTCTGCCTGGTAACAGAGCTGTTCACGCCCCTTGACTCTGATCAGAGAGGAGTCACCAGAGGCTGGATCTATGTGGGAACTCTGCAAATGAAGTTGGGGCTTCCACTGTCATCCACAGCCTTCTGCAAACCAAGTGCTGTCAGTTGAAGCTCTGAGGCTATTCCCTTCTTTAGGACTGGGTTATATTATTTACAATCCTTGGATCACACAAGCTGGTGAACTTCTTGCATGTGGACTTGGTTGACACCTCACTTCTATGTCTGCTTATTTGAAAATAAGCCTCGAAGACTCCAGATGCTAGCCATAAAACTATTTTAAACTGAAGGTGAACTGTGTGTTCCTGTCCTGGTTCAGATTAGAATAGGCTTTCTTATTGGGGTCATGGCTCTGAAAAGAAGACTGTAGCCCCTTTCTTACCTGCTCCTTCATTTCAGCGTAGACTTTCTCCGAGTTCAGTTCCACCTGCCGCTTAAACTCTTCCAGGGCAGCATCTGCCTGCTGGGCCTGCAGCCTCTGCACTTCAGTCACCCGAGTTAACTGTTCTTCTTTTTCCCTAGAAAAGCCCAAAATCGATTTAGCATTCACAGATACAATGAAAGGGGAAGATGTAACTTCGGAGGAGAAAATCAGTTTCGCAATGTTCAGCCAGGTCCAAGAAAACTTTGCCATAAAAAAAATTCGCCATAAAAGAATTTGCTCAAAAGAATACTCTGTGTGTGTGTGCGCGTGTGTGCACAGACAGAGAGAGTGAACTCGAGATCTGCTGAGGGCACCATGAACTGCAGCATTGTTCCTAAAACAAAGCCACTCATCACCATTTACGCTCATCTGCCGGATGATGGATAATCAAGCATGCAGTAGCCAGACAATAGGTATGAGATAGCTGAAAGAGGAAAGACTTACAGATACATGCTACCACTGAGATGAACCTTGGAAACATCATGCTAAGTGGAAGGAGTCCGTCACAAGACACCACATAATGCAGGACTCCATTTTTCGCCAATAGGACAAACTAGAAAGAGAAAGGCGAGTTCCAGGCCTTGGGGAAGGCACCCCATTGCTCTCGTGGTTTGAAACCACCAGCCACTCCTCGTGAGAAAGACTGGGCTTCCTACTCCCAGAAACAGTCAGTCTCAGAAGCCTCCAGGGGCCTCACGTTGAGTCAGCATTGACTAGATGACAATGAGTCTGAGTCTGGGGGAGAAAGGCAGAAAAACGAGGCTTCGGGGGTGATGGAAACATTCTGGAATCAGGTTGTGGTGACTGCTGCACAGGTTTGCAACTATACTAAAGGTCGTATCCTTTAAAAGGCTAATTTCATGGGATGTGAAACTGAATCTCAATTTTAATAATCTATTGCCGGGCTGAGCCCCGGTGGCGGAGTGGTTGTGCACAGGACTGCAGCCCACTGGGATGGAGGTTCAATTCCAGCTTCGAGGAGCAAAGGCGGGGCCTCCTACTCCCAGCACCAGACGACAGCAATGCCCAAAAAACCAAAATCAAAACAAAAATTTATTGCCGGGGGAAATCTCTCCTCTGCATGTCTACACAGCAGGTGATCTGCAAGGAAGCAACTGAGCAACATGAGGCCTGTACAGTACTCTTACTACCCTCCTGAAAACTTGCCAAAAAGAACTGAAAACTACCTTATTCGAAATGATGGAGTCAAGAGAGCCCAACGAAACATGAAAAAAATCTTTGCATGGAAGGAAAAAAGAAAGGCTTCAGCTTGTTGTGGCTGATGGGCGCATCAAATAGGTTCTGTCTCACAGAGACACTAGGGACAATGGAATGACACACGTTGGTGAGCAGGACGTCCTTCTCCAATGACTGGTCCCTCTGATAATGTCCTCCAACAAATCTCCTTATTTCTGCAGATCATTCTGGGTAGACTTCTTTCAAGACAGATGTGTTCCTTTTTCGGGCCACCCATGATATATTCAGTATTCTTTGCCAACATGAAAATTCAAGACATTAACTCATCTTATTCATTTTAGAGCATTCACATGCCTCTAAAGCAAATGAAAATACCTGGGCTCCGGTCAGGGGTACCTCAGTCCTCAAGTGACATATTTGCTTTTGAATCCTGTGGAAATAGGTCCTTTGCAGGAGATTTTCCCGCTGCAAATATAGTGACTATATATAACAGTAGCCTTTAAGCTACAGGAAATTGGGCTTAAAGGATACCGTCAATGTCCTGCAACACCTACTAATTGGTCAGGACAGGGTCCCAGGCACAATACTCTTCATTCTAGAGTTCATGCTGCTGCCTACTATGATGTGTGCTTTTCTGATTTTGCCTGTCATACATGTGATCTTAACTTGACTCACCTTCCTTCCCCAAATGGGAAGCATCCTCTTGTTATTAACTGGACTACTAAAGAATGCTGCAGACGGGTTAATTTAACTCGCATACATAAAGTTCTAGATAAATGTCATGAGAGAAAAAGACAAATCATGATGGCATTCTCTCTCAAAAGACAAAAGAAGTTTGAGCTTTGGGGGATAACTTGTATCTGAGTTACTCCAATCTCTCTGCCGCTGTTGTCCAGTGCCATTGAGATGAAAGGAAGGAATACTGAGCTTAGCTTATAACTACATATTACTGCTCGGTGCCATCAGAGAGGTTCTGACCCACAGCGACACTTTACAACAGAACCCAACACAGCCCTGCTCTGTGTCACCCTCACCATGGCTATGTAGGAGCCAATTGATGTCAGTACTTTGTATATCAATGGGCTAGTTCTTTTTCATTGAGCTTCCACTATCTCAGCATTATCAGAATCTTTTCCAGAGACAGGTTGGGCTCTTCTGATAACATGTCTACAGCAGGTGAGCCAAAGTCATGCTATCCTCCCCTCAAAGGCGCATTCTGCGTGTACTTCTTCTGAGACATATTTGTTTGTTTTTCTCTGAGCCAACAGTACTCTCAATATACTCCAATGCCATAATTCAAATACCATAATTCAAATACATCAAGTTTTTTCTGTTGCTGATGTTAAACAGTGAGGGCAAGATAACTTACAGGAATATAAAGAGAAGCACTGGATGAGCATATCATTAATGGAGAAGAGAGTGTATTCACACACCCTGTATCCTCTTCACGATCCCATCTCCACTTGATGCCCATCAAGACATACCATTGGCCATTTAGTAAAAAGCACAAAATAAGCAAAGGAAAAATATGCAGCATGCTTATGCACATGCACCGGGTACTTTGTGTACAATACAGGAATGGAGGAGGTTGTAAAAGAAAGAATAGAGGAAAACTATACTATATTCATCAGGATGTGGTGAAATCAAATTGTGATTTCTAATTGAGGATGAAAACTTGATCAGTAGGAACAGAGTTCTGGAGGAAAGGCGCAGACTCCCTCTCAGAAGACACCCCTATCTGCTGCTCAGTGACATCCACCTATCTTCATTCTCCATTTTCAACTGTGCAGGTATGCCTGCTTCATTGACGGGATGCCCTGCAAACCAGACTCGGCTCTGACTGCAGTTGATGAACCCTGTCATTCACAGTAGGTTTTCATGAGTTGACCAAGTGGCACTGCACTACAGGACCATCCTGCCTCACCACCCTTACCTTAATATGGTTATTGTTCTCAGTCTTGACTCCTGTGGGGTTCTCATTGGCCATGACAAGTACCGAAGAACCCACAGATGCTACATCACAAAAGAGGTACCAGGTCTTCACGGAACAGGCACACAACAGTACCAGGAGCAGCAGAAGGAAGCCCCAAAGCATCCAGTCTTAAATTGTCTGCCTTATTCACTTTCCAACTTTGACATGCACATGAATGAGTGAAAAGACCAATGGTTGGTATAACCAAAACCAAACACAGTGTCATCTATCGAGCTGATGCTGATTCGTAAGAGCCCTGCAGCACAAGCGAGAGTCGTTCCTGTGTTTTCAACACTGTACCTCTTTACAGTGTAGAAAGCCTTATCTCTGTCCCACAAAGCAACTGGTGGTCTTGAACTGAGGACCTTTGCAGCTGACAGCCCAATGCGCAACCACTACATTTCAGAATCCTTAATTATTTTTAGGCTCTCCAATAGAAAATCATTGTATTAGAAGCTTAAATTTTGAGCATCCCATTTCCAAAAGTGTATGAATGATAGTCAAAATCCAAATCCATCTGCAGAGTCCTAACCTGAATGAAGCCACCACTGAACTGCCTTTGAAGAGTTCATTAAGGAAGGATATGAGCAGTCTTGCCCTTAGGCAGAACGGACTGGAAAGTGTCCAGCCTCCAACAATCTCCTTGGGGAGTGTGTATATGTGTGTGTGTGTGTGTGTGTGTGTGTGCGCGCGCACGCGCGCGTCTGTGTGATGGAGGTCACAGTACTGGTGGTTGTATAGTCATGACTCATGTTCTATTACTGTTCAAGGCCTGGCTCCCTTGGTTAGAAGGCCCTGGACCAATCTTGTGAGTTCTTTTATCAAACATATTGCATATGTGACCCAATCAGGGTCCTCTTGCCTCTTCTGTAATCACACTAATAACTGTCATGTAATGGTGTGTCACCAATCATGAACTTGTGACAGTGTCTTTTATGTTTAAGCTGTGAGGCTATGAATATTTGGAAGTCATTATGACCTTGTGCTGATGGTCTCCCTCATCTGGATGATGTGTCTTTTTTCTTGCTTCACCTAAGATTAATTGAATGTTCTCCTTAAATTATATTTGAGTTGGGGACCTCTTTCGTACCCTAAGCACTGTACATTATCAAATATCACATTATGCCACCTCCTTTGGAACAGAGCACAACAATGTCATCTAGGTTGTTTCAACAGGTCTTTGTAAAGAGCTGTACAGAGACACAGCAACTTGGGAGTTTCCACCTCTGTGGTTGACCACAGCTCAACGTGCAAATCATCACTTCTCTGCATTTGTGGTAGAAAGACACACCAGGCACCCTCACTTCATTTCTCATTTTAAGTGCATGTGTCTATTTATTTCTTTGTATCTACTCACACATTCTTCCACTTGCAGTTAACAGGACGACTACATTCCGATGAAATGAAAAGTAATTTTTCCACTGCGACATGGTTTTCTCTGTGTCTGTTTACTGGTGTGTCACCATTTTTATGACCTGCAGGGTTTAACACTCAGTGCCCATCTGTGTAATCCCCTGCACAAGAGCTCAGCCATTTTCCAGACATGGGGCAACCAACTTTGATGCCCACTTAGCACGTTTTGTCAGTATGTGGAACAAACTGTCTTCTGGGCCTTTATAAGACTCCCTTAACTACTCAGAAGAAGTCAGGATATTATGGTTTTTCTTCATTTTTCTTACATGTTGGTATAATAAAATGTTTGTAATGTTTATTGCTTGCTGGTGCCTTCATATTAGTGATGCTTGAGTCAAGATTTGGGTTTTTAGCACCGGTTTTGCCACTTAAGGTCAAAACTAGTTCATAGAAAGGGTGAAAAATAGCTGAGAGGATACTGGAAAAAAGGGTAAAAACGCACTCAATCTATTTAAATTCACTTGAGAAAAAAGATCAAGCCTCAAGTTGCAATCTTGAAAGATTCTATAGGTAAAATATTGAATGCTAGAGGAAGCTTCACAAAAAGATGGAAAGACTGCATGCAGTCACCGTACTTTCCACCATATGAGCAAGAAACAAAGGTGCTGAAGGACAAAGTTCAAACTCTACTGAATGCACTAGGCAAAAGGAAGACTCCAGGAAGTGACAGAGTACCCACTGCAAATGTTTCAGAAAGCTGAAGCAGCACGAGAGCACTCACTTGTCCATGCCAGGAAATTCGGAAGAAGCCAGTTGGCCGACTAGCTGGAAGAGATCCATATTTGTGTACATTCCAAAGAAAGGTGAGCCAAGAGAATGCTCAAAATATGGAACAATAATATAATTGAAAATGCACGCAAGTACAATTTTGCTTAAGATCATCCAACAGTAGTTTACAGCAGTACATTGACAAAGAACTGCCAGGAGGGGCTGGCAGGACTCAGAAGAGGATGTGAAACAAGGGATATCATTGCTGATGTGAGAAGGATCATGGCTCAAAGCAGAGGATATCAGAAAGACATTTAGTTGTTTCACTGACTATACAAAGGCATTGACTGTACGGATCATAATGAACTGTGGATAACCCTGAGAAGAACAGGAATTCCAGAAGACTTCATTGCGCTCATTCAGAACTTGTACATGGATCAAGAGGCAGTGGTGTGGACAGAACAAGAGAATGCTACATGGTTCAGGAAGGGTGTCCAAACCGGGTTGCATCCTCTCACCAAACTTATTCAATCTGTGGCTGAGCAAAGCATCAGAGAAGCTGAATTATATTAAGAGTACAGCATCAGGACTGGAGGAAGGCTGACTCACAACCTGCGATGTGAAGAGGACCCCACTCTGCTTGCTCCGAGTGAGGAGGATTCGAGGGACCTACTGATGAAGGTCAAAGATTGTGGCCTTCAGTATGGATTACAACTCAGTGCGAAGAAGACCAAATTCCTTCCAACTGGACCAGTAAGTGGCATCATGATAAGTGGAGAAAAGGTTGAAGCTGTCAAGGATTTTGTCTTGCTTGGACCCCCAACCAATGTTTATGAAGGCAGCAGCCAAGAGATCAAGAGCACTACACGAAGTTTAACTTGGCCTGATGGGATTTCACCTTTCCTACGTCATCTACTTTCAGCTGTCTCTCATCCACTGTGGGAAAGTCCTCAGAAGAGATTAATTGCTATAAAAGAACATATTGGTTGGTAAAGGAGAGGGTCAGTGGAAACAACCGAAACCCTCAATGTGATGGATCAACATAATAACTCAAACATAGGCATGATCATGAGGACAGCGCAGATTAGTGCAGCATCTCTTCTGCTATGTATCAAATCCCCATAATGTCCCTGTTAGTTGGAACCAATTTGATGGCACCTAATGACAAAACACATGATCCTGCTGAAGAAGGAGGAGGCCTCGATTTGTTTATAAGTCTAGCTTGAATTAACTTAATATTTCTTCTATCGTTCAAATATGTAAATATGAAAACCACATATGGGAACACATAATAATACAAATTATATTCATTATCATGTTCTAGCCTTGGGTTGACAAATGACTGTTCTCTAACTAGCAGGAGAGAATTAACTGGAACTCTCAATTTAAAAGGATTCTGGGACCAGGCTCAGAAGGAAAGGGGGAAGTGCTTGATGAATAGTGCTGCCATTGCAGGGTGTCAGGTGGTACAAGTTGCTTCTCTGCCGCTTAAGGATGATAATGACCATTTTCCCTCTTTGATTTCTGAGGCCCTCCCAAAAATATTTGGAAGACAATGTGATTATGAGAAGGGCTCAAAGGTTTATCTTTGTTTGGTGTCTTTGTCTATATAAATAGAGAGGAAAGTGCAATACTTGAAAAGTTTAAAATCTTATTTATCTTCTAATTTAAAAACATGTACACCCAGTGGTCACCAGAAGTTAGAACCAACTCAATATCAATGGATTTTACAATTTTTTACCATATATTAATCCAAAGAAGGCTCCGTGAACACATCCAATCTATGGCTGAATATCAATTTTGGCGGGATCTGCTAGCAAAACTGAATAGTAAAGGCAAACCTAACCAACATAAGTGACTTCTTGCCCAGTGAAACTACAGAAAATAGATTGAGATCCCCTAGGGAAAAGACTCTTCTGTTGTAATTTAAATAAAGTACCTATCTTAATTTAAAGAGGTGGTAATCACTTTAATGAGAAGTCCATCTTAATTTCTTTCTACAAGGTGTTTCAGGAATAGGGAAAACTTAAGGATCTGAAATATGGCCTACTTCTAAATAACAAAAGAGTGGTGTTACTTCTTACCAGGATTCCAAATTGGATGCCCTATAAGCACACACAAATTGTGACTTTGAAGGTTGTTGTTGTTGTTTTCCTTTGATGGATCTATTTGTGGGGCCAAATATAAAAGCGTCACTCAAATGCCTTAAAGCGAGGTCTTCGTGAAGATAAAAAGGTGGGGAGAGACACTTCTTTTTAGCTCAGATTTATCTATAAAATGCAGTAATTTTTCCTCATCTGAGAGTATAAAGGACAGAAGGGGGGAAGGCGCTGCATTCTTACCCAACCACAAGCCAGCTTGGATGAAAGAATGCTCTGAAGAACATGATTATTCCAAAGAGGCAATAAAATGGAGAGGACTAATGGACAACAAGTTGGAATTTCTAGAGCTTTACGAGCTAACATTTACATCTGTAACTCAACCTTAATGTGAAAATCTTCCTTTTGCGCATTTCTGAACCAGCACTTTTGGCATTGATGATGGCATAAATGATGGCATTGATCCAACATGTATTTATACGGTCTCACATTACAGTGCACTTCATCGACAGCCAGCTTGGCATCTCAACTGGAAACTCCAAGAACAACAAAACAACACACAAAACTTCAAACAAATCCTTACAACAGCAAGGAGAGACTCCCTTCCCTTTCCAACTGGGCTGTAAAACAGCCTTTCAGGCAGCATTATCACCTTTGTTCATGGCTGCCAATTGGTATTTTAAGCTGATGAGAGGGAGTCTGTTGAAAACATGAAGACGTTGCCATGATGAACAAATAAACGACGTGGGTCTCTTCATCATGTGACTTTTAGGGGGGCCTGGTGGTGCTGTGGGCTATACCTTGGGCTGCTAACTTGCCAGGTCGCATTCAAGCCCACTACCCCTCCGTGAGAGCAAGATGAGACTGTCTGATCCCATCAAGATCTGCAAGCCCCAAAACCCTACAGAGGCAAACGGTGAGTTGGACTGTCTCTGTGGCACAGTGACTTTAGGTTTTAGTCTGGTGGTTTCTTGTAGACGCTTGTAAAAGATGGTATACACTGTGGACATTGAAATATCTGCAGCTTCAAGAGTCAGAACACACAGTAAAATGGGAAGTGGAGGATGGCTACGTCACTGCCTTGCCAACAAATTGCATCACTACATATTGCCCAAACTACTGAGAAGTGGACACACGGCCTTACTCATCACAGTCAGCATTACTCTTGACCTGTGCCTCAGCCTTTATTACTGCCAAGACTTACACAGTTAATGCACAAAACAGCCAGAGTGTGGAGCGTTCACTGTGGTCTTAACTGCATAATGCTGGGTAATGAAATTGTGATGTTCCAGTACTCAACAGCCTTAGATTTCTTTCTCACTACCAAGAAGAGTGTCATGGAATTGGCCTAATGGAACTCTCTTCTGAAAAAGACCTTTCCGCAGAGACTGTCAACAGTTTAGGTCTACTTCTGATGGGGTAGTGGTTACACATTGGACTGCTGACCGCATTGTCTTGAAAATCCAGAGGGGCAGTTTTATCCCCTCCTATAAGGTCACTATAAGTCAGAATCAACTCCAATGGCACTAAGTTTTGTGTTTCAGTTTTACAGAGCCTTGTACACAGGATCAAACTTCAATCTTGAAGAATCACTATTGGATGACGGATAGATTAAGAATAGGAATGAAGGCTCCTTGTTAACCATTGAAAAATCAAAAGATGGGGCTGAGTCCCGGTGGGGTAGTGGTTGTGCGCGGGACTGCGGCCCACTGGGATGGAGGTTCAATTCCAGCAGCGGCTCCACAGGAGGAAAGGCTGGGCCTCCTACTCCCACCACCAGAGGGCACTGATGCCCCCCCTCCAAATAAAACAAACAAACATACAAACAAAAAGAAAAATCAAAAGATCTGAATTTCAGTATAAAGGTCCATCATTCCTTTTAAGAAAAGATCTGGATCGTGATTGGGTAGAACTGTTACATCAACCTCCTAGTCTTCACTGCCAGTAACTTGGCCATGTTCTAGGGCAGGAATGGGAAACTGTTTTTCCTGCCAATGACCATCTGGACATTTAGAACATCAAACATTTCATTAACTCATCCCTAATGTGAGGACTGGAATGACTTCTCACTGGTAGAGTGTGTGATCGGAGTTGGTACTGATGATTTCTCGGGCTTTCTATGGCCCTCTGGCTGGATGTTACCCAGCCCTTTTCTAGGATCTGAGGCAAGGATCGTGGTGTCAAATTGTGAGCTATAGCTTGCCAGATACTTTGAAGAGGTGTAAAAGCAGCTCCTCTCTAGGAGAAACTCAAACTTGACTAAGGAGAAAGATAAAAATGCAAAGGGGGTGGGGGTGGGAGATCAAATAGTAATCCAATATTAAATATATAATATTCTGTGAAAAAATTTAAGAGCTTCAACATAAAATGCAGAGGTAAGAATCTATGTAAGAAAATCCACCTCAGAAGAAGAAAGGATTTTGGTAGAGAACAAAGCTACAGAGGTAAGCGTAATGAAGGTTCATATATTAACACCACAGTTTCACAAAACAATTTTGTGCTAATGTAACTTCACCCCAGTTTCTAAGCTTCTGAAAAAATAAACGACTCCACCTCAGCAAAGAGTAGAGTTTTAAAGCAATGCTTATTTTTACAGTAAAATAAGAAAATCTTGGAAAATAATCTCCGAAGAAAAACCAGCCACAACGGATAGTGAAGAAAAATTCCTGTACCACTTTAAAACTATTTGAACTTCAACATAAATCTTAAGCCTGATTTTGTTTCCTACATATAATAAACAGATTGATCTAGGATTACAAGTAGTTATATACTTTATATATCATACATACAAAGTTAACATGTACACAAAAAGTCATAATCTGGAGGCAGTGTTCAATCAGTAAATAATAGGAAAATGCATGTTCATCCTGTGAAAACAACCAAGCCTAAACATTTTGAAATAGGTGCAGGACCACATCTTGTTACTGGGGATAGGAAGAGAGACAGTGTGAAGTCATTCAAGCAGAATGATAAGTAAACCAAAGCCAGATCAAAGGACCGAAGAAGAAAGGCTGAAATGTGAAGCTGAAATATTTATTTCCTTCAAAACATCATCCATGCCTTGTCCCTGGGCAGTTCAATATTTCAAAGTAGCTGGAAAATATTCTCACTTATATTCATCACTATGCACAAATACATCAAAATTTAAGGAGGAAATTTTTCTATTTATTAAATATATATGTAATATTTATCATGTGTGGGGAATTTTTATACTGGCTGTAAATGATTTCAAAATAATGTGATGCATAAAGGGGCTTCACAAAGTTCATGGAAACATTTCATTATCTGTTCATTCCATGTTTTCCGAAGGCTCTGTTCCTATGTTTTAAAGTCACAATAGATTTTTAAAAAATATTCTTCGTGCATAATGCTGGCACAAATGATTACATTTAGAGTATAATTATAAATTTTACATCTCATTGAAAAGGATGAAGTAAAATTATTACTCATTAAAAATCTACTATGCTCAGTAGAAGGAACCCCGATTGGATGGTGAGCTAGGCATTGTACTACAAACCGTGAGGCTGCTGGCTCAAATGCACCAGCCAATCTACAAAAGAAAAATGAGGCTGTCTGCTCCCACGAAGGTTTACAGTGTGGAGAGCTCCATTTAGGGTCACTATTCATTGGAATTGATTGGATGGCAGTGGGCCTGGTTTGAGGTTGTGTGCCTCAGAGTTTGGGGCAGTTTGCATATTATTTAACCTTTCAAATGATCTTATGAAACAGCTATCATCTTTTCTTTGTAGTGACGAGAGCACTGACATTCAGACATGTAAAGGGATCAGCTCAGGTTCGCATAGCAGAAATTAAGCTATAGACACACTGACTTCAACGTCCACAGTTCTACTATAATGCCCTATGTAAATGCCCTACTCATTTTTTTTACTAAAACATTGTTGCTACTTCATTGAACTTATATTTAATTCCTTGCACTTTATCTCTGTATAATACTAATACTCACATAGCACATGATTTCTGGGGAATGGGGGGAAGGGGAAGTGAAACTGTCAATCATTTATTAAAAGGAGGACCTAGGCCAAGTGCTAGAAAAGTAAAATTAAGTTCACAATTCTCTGCTTGAAAGGTGGGGAAGCAGACAGACTGTCTATTCTTTTGAGTGTGAAAAAGGCCGCACAATGATGCAAATACATTATGATGGCGAAGCTAGGGCCAGAAGAATTCACTGTGCATAGGATAACACTAAACAGCACTTTCACAAGGTGACATCCATCATGCAGAATGCTTATTCTGTGCAGCACATATACTTACACAGTGCATACACATACGTCTATTCATTAAATAGTCTCTGTAACATGAATTGTTTTCCGTTCAATTATGATGCTATAAATTGGCCAACATGTTTCCTCCTGCTAATGACACTGGTCATGAAAACAGCAAATCTTCATCAGAAAATTTTCATTTCTTTGAAGGGAAGGTTGAATATGCTAGGGAAAGGATGTTTCTGAAGATACAATGAAGGTTTTTTTCTGAAGTAGGATATGCCGCTAGTTTTACTTATAAAGAGAATCGTCTATTGATAGTTGTATGAAAGTCTACACTACTGGAAGCTATGTTGGGTTCATGAGAACTGTTAATATAAAAGCACGGAACTATCTTTCACAGACTATGGGCTTCCACCTAATATTAGATTCTCTCAAAGGCTCCAGAGGTTGTCTGACAGATGCTGAATCATAAATTCACTCACCTGTTAATCTTCTCCAACATTCATTCCTGTACCAACAATACAATGCGTACCCATACTAAACCAGGAATCTTGTTGGGAACAAGAAAACATCATTGAACTACGTGAACAAGTCTGCATTAGAGGAATCTAGGAGGAACACTGAATTCACACTAATGTGAAAAATGAATGCTGAGGCTTTGTATAACAGAAGGCCCCCAACAAGAAATGAATGGACACCGTGGCTACAACAGAGGGCTCAAGCACAGGAACACCTGTGCAGGTGGATGGGGCGGGATCTGGCAGGGTTTCATTCTGCTGTGCAGAGGGTCACAATGGACTGGAACCAAAGCGAAAGCACCTGACAGCAGCAGCAATAGTACAGCCGAAGAACCCAACAAGCCCTGGGATGAGAAGGCTAAAAAGTGGCAAAGTTACCAGCTGACGTTAATAATTCATTCTTGTTGCTGGGTGCAATCCAGTTGATTCTGACTTGTGGCAAACAAAGGAGGAGGAGATAAAAGGTGTTTCCCTCAGCAGAGGGAAAGGCTGTAGATAATTCTCAGACAAGCGCAGGGGATGCTATGATGAAATCAAGAATGGAGCTGGGGAGATGAGGGTGAGTAGATAAACAGGGAGCACACAATGCCAGGGCCCCAGGGCATGCTAGGATTTGGGATGTCATTCTAAAGGCAAAAGGAAGTAACTGGAGGTTTTTCAGTACATCGCAATAGTTGGCGTGAGGCCCTTCCACACTTGTAAATGTACAGTATGAAATATATGAAAAAGTCCCAGATGGAGATTTTAGAAATTAAAAGTATAATATGCAAATTGAAAATACAATTGATGGGATGAAAGGCTAGTTGCACATGGTAGAATAAAAGCTTGACAAAAGTTTGAGGCAGAGCAACAGCAACAACTGGAAGGAAAGCAAACCAAAAAGCAAACTCCCTGCCGTCTACTCACTCCTGGCTGCTAGCGATCCTGGAGGACAGGGTTGAACGGCCCGCAAGTTTCTTAGACCATCCGTCTTTATGGGAGTGGAAAGTCTCATCTTTCTGCCAAGGAGTGGTGGATGGTTTCAAACTGATAAGCTTGCAGTTAGCAGCTCACTACATAGCCACTATGCCGCCAGGGCTCCGCACAAGAAGAAAAAGAGGTCTCTGAAACAGAACAGAGCTTGAATAACAGCTAACATTTCAGCCACCTAACATGTGTGTGGAGTTCCCAAAGAGAGACGTGAGGGTGAGAACAAAAGCCTGAGAATAATGGAGAGCTTTACAAACTGACTGAAAACACAGACCTAAGGACCTCACCAAATTCCACGTGCTAGACACAAAAGAAAACTAAGAATCAGACCTCACCATGGCCACCCCACGGCCACCCCTCCTCCAAAAAACCTACCATTCAGCTGATTCTAACTCATACTGACCCTACAGAACAGAGTAGAACAATTTTGCAGGGTTTTCTGAGATGGCAAGTCTTTCTTTACAGGAGCAGAGCCCTGCACCTTTCCTTCATGAAGTGGCTTGTGGGCTTGAGCCACCAACCTTGTGATTAGTTTATCTCATTGCACTATCATGAACATCATATTCAAATTGCTCAGAACCCTCAGACCAGTAATAAAGAAGAAAGAAGGTTTACAAGGAAAGACAAGATGACGCACAATGGAATATGGATAGCAGCAGACTTCTCAGGGGGAACTGGCAGGAAAGAATGCTCTAAAGCAACATCTTTAAAGCGCAGGGGGTGAGGGGTGGAGTGGAAAGTCAGCTGTCAATCAAGAATTCCATACACAATGAAAATACCTTTCAACAATTAAGGGGAAATATTATTTCAGACATATAAAAACAGAAAATTCATCAACAGACTGAAGGAAAATATGCTATCCAATAGTAAGTGGGCAAACAGACATGAATGGTGATCACTTGTAAAGAGAACTGCGTATGAATAAATGCATGAGTTTTTTTTTCACATTCCTTAAATCTTCTAAGAATATCTCACTATTTAAACAAAAAAATAAACATGCAAAGGTGGGTTTATAACAAATGGATGACAAAAAATGCACAAAATAATAGCACAAAGGTCGGGAAGGAAGAAATGAAATAAATGCACTCGGAGATCCTTATGTGGATGCGTTTATATTTGGAGGGTTCTGTATAAGCAGGAATAACATCATGTGAGGGGCCACTGTAGTAAGTCTGCACTGCTTCCTATAAACCCTAAAGCAACCACTGAAATAATAAAATGAAATTAAAGCTAACAATGCCAACCAAATAGGCACACAAAAAAAAAATCCAACCTGGGCCGGTTCATCCCTCCTAAGGCAACGTGGTGGTACCACGCTCCCGGGAGGTTGCCATATTGATGCCGAACTTAGTGTGGACACCCGATCAGCACAGCGCACAGCAGTCCAGAACTCCTGGACTCAAACGACCCTCCGGCTTCAGCCTCCCGAGTAGCTGGAACTACAGGCACGCGCCACCACGCCCAGCAGCAAAACAACAACAACAACAAAAACTCAAGTGAGCTAAAAAAAAGGCAGAAAAAGATGAAAGGCGATGCAGTAAACAGACGACACAGAGAAAAATCATGTTTGCATCTAACAATACCTGTAACCACAAGAGCGATAACAAATGAGAAAACAACTAGACCATCAGCAAGAATCAACAGGATTCGAACAACATTATAAGCCAACTTGAATTAATTGGCTTTCAAAGCCCCATCCAACCACAACGGACTAGCATAGGGAGCTTTAAGTCTGGAAAAGAAGGATGAAAAGGCAATGACATTTTCCATGAACTTTTTGAAGCCCCGTGATACAAATAAGATTTTAGGGACTAAATGGAACATTCATCAAGACAGATCTAGATATGCTGAAACAAAAGTCTCAAGCAATTTCAAATAATCCAAGCTATACGATGTAAATTCTCTGTTCTAAGTGGAATTAAAATGTAAAAAGTCAATAGACTTCTGTGAAACATCCAAATATTTGGAAACTAATAACACTCTTTTAAATAACTCATGGATTAAAAAAAAAAAGATAGGTCAGAAAGTATTTGAAGTGCTGCCAGAATGCTCATGACAAGGCATGGTTTCGCGTGACTTTGGACATGTAATTAGTGGAGACCAGTCCCTGGAAAAGGACATCATGCTTGATCAAGGAGGTGGGCAGCAAAAAAGAAGAAGGCCCTCAACAAGACAGACTGGTACCGTGGCCACAACGAGGGGCTCCACCGTAACAATCATGAGGTCTGCACACACCCAGGTAGTCTTTCTTTCTATCATACACAGGGTCGCTATTCATTGAGACAAGTTTGATGACGCCTGTGTCTTACATGCAGAAATCTAAATTCTGGTCTTTCTTCCTAGTCTGGCTTAGTCCTGAGCTTTCCTGAAATCCATCAACTAGGGGTGGCCTTGCTAATATCTGCTATACTATTGGATAGCTTCTAGCATCTCACAGCAACATACCAGGCACCAATGTACAGCGCAGTGACGGACCAGTGGCAAGTGTGTTGCAACTCATATACACACACATGGAAATGCACACAAGGAGGCTTCAAAAGGTTCGTGAATACAATGGAACCACAAGATCGTGGAGCTGTTCAACAAACTTTCGAGGGCTGAGCCGGGTGGCGTAGTGGTTGTGCGCAGGACTGCGGCCCACTGGGACAGAGGTTCAATTCCAGCAGTGGGCCTGGGCCTCCTACTCCCACCACCGGAGAGCAGTGATGCCCCCCCCCCCAAAAAAAAAAACAAACATTTTCGAATCCCCGCACAGGTGTGTTTGCAGACATACATTCATTAATTCCCCAGCTCTGCCATGTGGCAGCCAACAATAGACATTTCTTGGGAGATGGAAACACAAAATCATGAATTTAGAAATGAACCAAAAATAAAACAAATATATATAAAAATTTACGGGAAACGGCTTCAGTAGTCATTAATTTGTGACCTTAAATACAAGCTGGGCTAGGAGAAGAAGCATTAAAAAAAATCTTTCTCAGAAAATGATTTTTCTGTTGAAGGACAAATAGTGGGAGTCGGAATTCGGGGGTGTCCCCAGATTCCAGGAGGCCCCATGGCCCTGGGCCGCGGACTGCAAGGTCAGCAGTTTGGAACCAGCATGCACTCTGAGGAAGACGTGCCTGCCTTCCCCCACGACGAGTCACTGGCTCGGAAACCCTCAGGGAGCAGTTCGACTCTGTCTCATGTGTCGCAGTCAATTCTATGGCAATGACTTTGGCTTGTTATCCAGGCTTTTAGCCGTGGAGCGCATGGCTCTTGGCCTGAGCCCCAAACTGCTCAGTTTTGACTTCGCAAAAAGGACCTTGGCATCCTGGGCTGACAAGGCTCCTTGCAGAGAACTCATCTTCAAGAAATGTAGGAACCTTTCCAAGGTCAAGACACAGCCTTACAAAGACATGGTAAAACATAGGAGGTGGACAAGAGATGGCATGTTCTCTTGGAAGAAATAGAGCAAGCCCATACCTGTGGTCTCTTGTAGCCTTCCTTGAAATACAGTGGACCTGAAGTGCCCATGGTGCCCATGCTGTGCTGCTGCTGAGGTTCAACTCTGTGCCCAGCTTCCCTAAGATGGCCTTTAAGGGAAGCACTTCAGTTCTGTCTGGAGAGCTTGAGAATTTCCTTCTATTAGCCTTGCTCTCTGCCCCAAACACTGACAATCATTGACGTGGGAGAAGCAGTTGTGAATGTGCTGGGCAGTCCCCTTCCATCTCTCCTTTGTTGCCAATATGTCTCCCCACCCCTTCCTCTCCTCTGCTTTGCACAAACAATGCCTGATAACTGACTGTTCAAATAAAAGTCTAAAATATCTTCCCCTCTTACTAGCTAAATAAAATGGCTGCACATATAATAAAGATGTGTGATCTCAGGAAACTCTCTCTTGAAATGAAATAGACAAAGCTTCACTACTCACAGGCAGAATCTCATTAAGAACAAACACAAGAAGTTTCCAATTCTGGCACCTCCACTTACCAACTGAGTGACCTCAACCTCTAAGAACCTCAGAATGAAAATAAGAACCCCTGCTTTTGGATTAGGATTTCAGCTATGTCCAAGCAGGACATATTAACAACAAAGGAGAGATGGAAGGGGACAACACATTCCAACTGAAAAATCGTTTTCTGAGAAAGATTTTCAATGCTTCTCTTCCTAGTCTGGTTATGTGAAGGGGTGAAGGAGCCCATCAAGCGACCCTTTAGCTATGTGGAGGGAAGTCCCCAGCTGGGACTAAAGGTAAAATAAGTATGATACATACACACACACACACACACACACACACGTCACTTGGTGCATAAAAACGCCATATGATTTTCTGATTCAAGATGGCTAGTACCAGTCCATTTTAGCCCTGGTCTGTTTCATTTTTGACAATTTCCAATTTTCCTATATTAATACTTCCTAATTCCAAGTCCTGATTATAGTAGAGTTTTACAGCTATTTCTTCCCATTTTGAGTCGTGTCCCATCAGCAAATAAAGATACTGAAGGCTTTATTCCCACAGGCTTGACTCCATTCACATCATTATGTGAATGGTCGACTCTGCTTTAAGAAGCAGTTCTTTCTCAGTCATCTTCTGAGTGCCTTCTGCTCTGAAGGGTTTGTCTTCTGGAACTATCTCTGACAAGGCTCTACTTCTACTTATTAAGCCTGCAGTCATTATGTTTTCTGTCATAATGTTTTCAATGATGGGCTAATTCCTCAGAAGTAGACAGCCTGTTCCTTCAGCATAGTGTGCACCTCATGCAGATAATGCCACTGAAATCTGTTCACTTTGGGTGACCCTGCTGGCATTTGAAATACCAGTGATAGAATGCCAATCTGAAAGCAACACAAAAACCACCATAGTACAACAAAGTGGCAGACAAGTAGTGGACATTGAACAAGGAAGACTGAAGAAGAACTGACATGCCTTTGAATTATGGTGCAGGTGAAGAATATTTAAAGTATCATGGACTGCCAAAAGAACCAACCAATCTGTCATGGAAGAAGTGCAGTCAGGATGCTTCTTAGAGACAAGGATGGAGAGGCTTAATCTCATGTATTTTTAGTAATGTTGTCGAGAGCCCAGTCCCTGGAGAAGGATAGCATGCGTGGTGAAGTAAAGGGCGGTGAAAAAGAGGAAGGCCCTCGAGAAGAAGGACTGACAGAGTGGCTGCAACAATGCGTTCAAACGTAAGAACAGATGTGAGGACGGCCCAGGCCCAGGCAGGGTTTCATTCTATCGTACATCTGGTCACTACAAGTCGGAATCAACTCAATGGCACTCGCAACAACACACAGACAGACACATCTCGTGTATGTGTCTCATATATGGAGCCCGAGCGACACAGTTGGTTACACACTGAGTTACTGACCACAAGGTCAGTGGTTCAAACCTACCAACCACCCCACCGAAGAAAGACGAGGCTGCCTGCTTCAGTGAAGAAGCATAGTTTTCGAAACCCTGTGCTGGAACCCTATGAGTTCAAATGGACTTGATGACAGTGGATTTGGTTGGGCTGCTTTAATGCATGTACTTCATAAGCTCGACTTCCTACCAGGATTATCTTTGACCACCTTTTATTGCTGAAATAAGTTATGATTTTAGTAACTCTCCAGAAGGTCAAAATATAGGCACAATAAATGGACCTTCCAGGCTCGGTTGCTTACGACAGCACTCCGTAAACCTCCGAATGCCATGCTAGAAATGGAATCTGCTGTCTGCACACGTCACAAGCATCTCGTCAGTGAAAGGACCCCTGCTCATCACACTTCCCGACACTCATTTCAGGCACTGCGCTTCATGTTCTCTCAGGCACAGACTGAATGCCGACTTCTGTGAAGATACTTCATAAGAGAAATACTTCATAAAATAGAGCTTCTCTTGTTTCGACATGAAACGAAGTCACCACATATTTCTGTCTTCTGCTCAAGGTTCACGTTGTGTTTCTTAGAGAGGGGGGTTAAGTCAGCATGCTCACTGGAGCTAAGGAATGTTTACAATAAACTAGAAACTCCGACGGCTCTGGAATTAAAATGGTTTCAGATGCTCCAGCAGAGTGGAGGAAAGGGAACAGCAGCTGGGACCCCCGCCCCCTGCTGACGCTTAAGAAAGCCATCTTGAAGAAGACAATAATGGAGCCTTCAAACACTTTCTACATCCTGGGGTAACGGTCCTCCAAATAACATCAATGTTTACATCTCTGGGAAATGGAGTGCATTTTAAATCAGTTCACAAAAATCAATGCAAATCCTTGACAGTCCCTTATGCTCCTTCAGTGGTAATTACCACGTTAAAATATAATGGTACCAATTATAAGAAAAGTGACCCGTTACATCCCCAGCAATTGCTTAAGATAATGCTCAAAATGAAATGCATCTGATCACTTAAAAAAAAAAAATACATGCTGCACACCACACCCTTTTTTTTTTAAAAAAAAGAGTCCACACGAAGAATGTGGTGAAACTAGCATAAATTAAAACATTCTCTAAGAAATATGGTGAATCTCCTTAGTGTTAATTTCTAAGACTATAACCATTAAAAACTACATGATTTGTTATAATAGGGCACACAAAGGAACAATTAGGCGAGTAAGTAAAGAACCTGAAATGTTTCTAATTATAATCACATAGCACCCCTTTCAAAAAGAAAACGCCAAATCAAAGAATCAGACATCAAAAGGCCACTAGGTCTTTCGATACAGACCATTTCCAGACCTAGCTTACTCCACATAAAACCTCCTTTGGGGTATTTTCATTTTTCACTAAGAACAGAGATAGATATGGTTCAAATTACTGAAGACTTCTTCAAAGTGCCCTCACATGTGTGTACTCCACACCTAAAGTGAAGAAATTTTTAGTGAAGTAAAACTAGAGGGTTCCCATTTTTAAAGTGTCATCAGTTTTTAAGCCACCACAGTCCCATGGCATCAAACTTCCGAGACTATGGGATTTAGGAAAGAATAAAAGAAGTCAACTAGAGAAACAAAAGCATGGTTTTTTTGAAGGTTGAAAACGACTTGTCACTGTATCACGTCTCAATATTATGGTCTGATGAAATCTTTCCTCCAGGAAAGCAGGTCTGTTTGCTCTGCTTATGACCTCATCCTGGGGGATTATCATGTTATCAGATTCGAGTCCTTGAAATATTTTATTCCTTCTGGCCAGAAAATCACCTCATCTCCACCGGTTCATTTTCCTTCAAAGCTTAGCTTATTGCTGAGAGAGCTTCAGAAAAGTAAGTCTTCTGCTAATGCCATTTGATCATATCCCACACTGCTTGCCAATTCTCCATCCATCCCTTGTGCCTACAGCAAAAGGCACACGGCTCCACTCCCCACAAACCCAGCCTGAGTCTGGCCTTTCTGTCTAAGCTGGAGCCATCTCAGTTTTCTCCACTGCACATCTCTACACGTTAGTTTATACTCCCCTCCCTTCCTTGATGCTTTCTGTTACATGGACTCAGTCTATTGGCTACACAAGCCATCAAGTTGAACATATAACGAGAATCACAACTGGACAGATAGACAGTTAAGATAAAAATCTGCCTGCAGATGACCATATGAATTCATTACTAAAAAAAATGATTTCCTGAATCACTTATCAAGAAACTAGAGTAAGCTTACTGGTAGAACCCCCAAGACTATGGCCCTTGGTTACTTGTAAGGTCTGGAAGTGAACTCGCTCTCATTTTCAGCTGCAGAATGGTGAGGACAAGGGGAATGAAAACACTACAGATATGCACACATTAGAATATCAACCATTTGAGATCAAAAGGCACATTCACCCACGGACAAAGTTCAGAAGGGTTATGAGAGAAGTGGCGATGAAATCAAGAAACAGAGGGAAGAAGAGGGATAAGTGACATTACATCGTGAGGATTGCAATCGATGACAAGAAACAAAATGTGCGTGAATTGTTGAATAGAAAGCTGAACTGAGCTATAAACCTCAACCAACTCATAATACATAGTTTTAAAAATTAAGCCCAAACCAGAGTATCTGATAGTCAACATCATTGTTAGAAGTCACTATCATCCACCATGATTTTTCCAGTATTTTAGGTTTGTAACTAAAATCTGTCAATAGAGGAATGCTGAGGTTAAATCATCATTGTTTTAAGCATATGTGATGACTTCAGCCTTGTCTCAGTTGCTATCACTATTTTTTCTGAGCTCTACAGGTAGATTATTAAGAAATCTATATGAATGATACTTTGTCGAGATGACATGTACAAGTGACAAAGAAGATATAATTAGCAGAAAAGGACCTCACGTGGCTATTATGAGTACAGTCAGTAGGGTCAAGAATTCAAATGGAAACGTGAGCAAAAAAAAGGAGGTATATAAAAGAACTAAAAGAAATGTCTAGACTTTTAAAGTCAAAATTATTGATTTGGATTTAAGCATACTAAATTCCGCTGGGGGGAAAAACCTGGTGAACTTGAAGACATAGAAAAAGGAGTTAGTCGAAAGAAGGCGCAAACACATTTTAAAAATTAACGACTGTAAAAGCAGAAGCGGTGACTCAGACTAATTCAAGAGGTTCAGAACATGGAATCCCCAAAAACAAGGGATGGCCCATCACACAATTAGAACACATGGGAGCTGACAAACGTCTCGCTGGTTTATTCTTTAGATGATCTATTAAATTCAGGTAGGATATGCTCAAACTTTGGCTCCTGTTTTAATTTTTATCAGCTTCAATCAAAACTTACAAGTGATTACTCTTCAGATTTGCTAAATATTCTTTGTACAAAAACCTCTCATAACCTACAATACCTTTACTTGTGTTATACTGAGTATACAAAAGTATTTTTGGGACTGGATCATAACAAACCATGGGTAACAAAAATGGGAATTCCAGAACATTTCTTTGTGCTCATGTGACACCTGGACACAGACCAAAAAGCTACAGTTCCAAAAGAACAAGGGAAACTGCAAGGTTTTAAATGAGAGCTGGATCCTTTCACCAGAAGTATTCGATCTATATGCTGAGCAAATTACCCAAGAAGCTGGAATATATGAAGATGAAAGCAGCATCAGGATTGGAGGATGATTCATTAACAACTTATGATATGCAGATGTTATAACCTCGTTTGCTGACAGTGAAGAGGATTTGTTGAATGTTCTGCTTAAAAAACTTAGAGCCATCAGTATGATTACACCACAACATAAAACAAAAATCCTCACACATGGCCCAATAGCAACATCCTGAAAAACATACAAAATATTGATGTTGTCAAGGATTGAATTTCACTTGGATTCACAAAGCAATACTCACGGAGCCGTTGTCAAGAAATCAAAAGACATACTACATAGAGCAAACCGCTGTAAAGTCTTCAGAAGCCAGTATGTCAGTGGGAGGACTAAGGTGCATTTGACTCAAACTAAGGTGTCTTGAATCATCTCGTATGCACATAGTTAGAAAATGACTAAGGAAAACTAAAACATTTATTTCAGACCAATAAAAGATTGATAAGCGAAACAATAACATTCCTGGATTGAGTGATCACACCTGAGAAAAATCAGCCATCTGAAATCAAAAGGACAACATTTAACCATGGACCAAGTTCAAAAGGGTTAGAAAGAGAAATGATATCATGAAACAAAAGGAGGAAGTAGGTTTAAGTGTGGAGGTTGCAATCAATGTGATTAAGCAAAATGTGTATGAAATGTCAGATGGAAAACAGATCTGCTCTGTAAGGCTTCACCCAATTCACCAATGAGAAGTTGTCTTGTTTATTAGAGACCCTGGATGAGATGGATTGATTCAGTGGCTGGAACAATGGGATCAAGCATTGTGACAAGGGTGCAGGACTGGGCATCGTTTCATTCTGCTGTACCTTGGGTGGCTATGAGTTGGCACCAACTCGACTAAACATAAAAACAAACATGAAAAGCAATGGTGTTCAGTGATGGCAACTGGGACTTGGATTAGACTATATATTGGAGAAAGATGCATGAATTGTGAGAGCAAAGGATTTGTTGAAGGACTGATGCAATCTTAGAACTCGGGATAAGAAGGTAAGGAGTGAAAGATGGACATAAGTACATTAGCGACATTACTCCATCCCATGGTTGCCAGATGAGAGCTAACATGGTCTTTACAGGTGATGAATGAAAGCTAACTAGAGAGGTAGAGAAGGACCATCTGCTGACCTGCGAGTGATGACAAAGGCTTCCCTGTACACTCAACAAACAAATAGTGCCCCCCCCAAATTTTTTTTGAGAGAGATAAAAGCTCAGAAGGAGTTGCCTGCAGTCTGTTATATTAATAAAGAATATATTCAATGGTGTGAAAAATCAAAGAACACTCACAGCAACTGAGAATATGATGATTTTCTGGAACTTAAAAAAAAAGCCCACCATTTGGGAGATCTTGAATCAGCCTTTGATTCACTTATTAATTTTGCAGAAAGCTAACCGTGTTGCACGGCTCAGGAAGACATACAGCTCCGCATGCCTCACTCTATCCTCTTGAAGGAGAGGCAAAAGGCCACAAAGCAAGCTGAGATCAAGGACTCTTTTTCTTTTTTAAAAATAAGACCTAAGGTTTTAAGGTCACAGAAAAAACCTGTGTGTGTTTGGATACCAGTCCTGCAAATTCATGAACAAATGAAAATAAAGCAAATCACAATACATGATTTCAAAAATGATGATTCTGGCTTATCCTAGGTTGTGTCCACCACACAATAATAAAAGAGATGGGTGTGTACTGTATGTCAGAAAGATTGCTATTTAAAAAGTCTAAAAAGTCGGCTCCGGATAATTCTCATCCTTCCATACATAAAATGAAATCTCTCACTGATTTCTCTCTTCGCATTCAATAAAATACCTAGAGAGAGAATGGAGGAGGATGATTAAAAAATTCCAATAGCAATAAAATTGAGGTAAACAGACAACCCAGTATCGAAAACTAGGAGCAATCTCTGATAACTACAAAGCAAATGGAAATGGATTGATGAACTTATCTACCCTGGTCCACAAGAGAACAAGTACAAATTAGCCTCGGGATATGAAACCTGAGCCAAGGAGGCAGTAAGGTACTTCCCCCTCCCTCAGATCAAAGATTTTGGATCTAAGTAATCAAAATATTTGGCAGCTGTATAATTCCATCATGCTTTTTTTTTCTGAGTAACATCTACTGGTACTTCCTTACAACCTTTAGATGGATTATACAAAGGCAACAACTCGCAGAAAATACCAGAGGTGAGAAGAACGGGGGAATGGTTAAAGCATGCACTGTAGTGAATGACTGAATTGCTTAAGGTGGTTCTTCTCGTCATTGTCTCTGTAACTTTTCACCAAATGGCTGTATCTGGGTAGGAGACGGTGGGGGAAGAAACCGATAGGATTCAGTTGTGAATGATTGTTAAAAGGACTCATTAAAATTGCTATCCTGCTCGGTATAATATGAGTCATAGCGAAAGCAAGAAGTGAGGTGTCTCACTACCAGCCAAGACAGCAGTGGAGTGCACCTCTGAACCCAAGGCTCCATTGGAGCCCAGCAAACCTCCTTGATCCAGGAGACAGTTGTGACACCAGAGGAGTGGCAGAGCAGTGTGAACAGCAGCAGCAGCAGAAGTGGAAGTTTGAGACTGAGGAGTAGATTTGGTTTGCTTTGATTTTTATACTCAACATTAATTGGAAAAATATAAAATGTTTACAGAATTCCAATACAACAGGAATCTATTGAGTCAAACTGACCACTAATAAAAGCATATCCAATAAAAATATCGATAGAGTTCTTATAAATCAAGTTCTATAAATAGTTCTTTGGATCAAAATTCAAAGCAGAGAAAACAGGAGCAAAGAAAATTCGGGAGAGGAAAATAGGGTATAAGGACCTAGAATTTAAATAGCTAGTCAGAAGAATTAAAATTGTACAAAAGTTGATGTGATTACAACTGTTTGGGCACTGACAATTTCCATATTTCCTACAACAAAAATTTACTAATTTTAAGGGAAAAACTAAATACTTAGAAAAGTTTCTCATGCAGACAATGAAGGATCCAAAGTTACCTTCTCATGAATGCTTGATGAGCCTGTTTTATCACAAGCTATTACAATGAGATGGAAAAGCAAATACAGATTAGCCTATAGATTGAATGGTGGAGACCAAGAGTTCACCTTTTAAACAAATCAGCAATAACTCAGCAACTCCTGGTTATGCAATTAATCCGACTTTGGCATAATTTAGTGCTTTCCACTTAAATAAAATCTAAAACGAATTCAGACATTTCTCGAATGTCCTCCTCACTCCCCAACTCAACACCATCTCTGCTGTTGTAAGCATAAACAAGTCTGGTTTGGAAGAAGGACAGCTGTAAGTCTCCTTGAAAGTAAGGATGGTGAGAGTTCACCTTGAACTTGGAACATGCTATCAGGAGGGACCGGTTAAGACACTGAGGGGCGACCTGCACAGTGGCTGCACACATGGACAGCTGTGAGGACAACCAAGGGCGGCGAGTGTCTACTTGTGCTGCATGTGGAGTCTCGGAGAGAGCGGGAACTGACAGCACAGCACCTAACTACAAGATGCTTAGTGACAGTGCAGTGGATAAATAGATTGTGGCATAATGACTTTGAAATACTATTCAACAAATGAGAAATAAAGAAGGGCATGAGGACAGAAAAGTCATGTCAGATTTGGCAATGGATAGCGAATGGAAAGGGTCCATTCCCTCTATCTCCAAGTGGTCATAAGTCATTCGTCAGCAGCTCAAGGTGCTGGGAAATTGGAGCCTATTAGAAAATAGCGCTCACCGTGCCACAGTGGAAATGAAAATACACATCGGAATTGAAAATGCTCAACAAGTAATCAAATTCCTTAATAAATCAACTACCCCGAACAATTTAAAACATGAGTCCTGTAATCACAATTTGAAAATATGAGACTCGAAAGAACACTGCATATTAAACACCGTCTGCCATTAGCAGTGTTAATGACTGGGGATGGGAACAGAAACGTACGGCTTACGCTTCCCTAAACACACAGGGTTCACCTGGTGAAGGCCCCATGAGATTTCTCAAGACATACAGCTGACATGCCTTGTCTTGAGTAGGCTTTGGCTTTTCTGCTTTGAAAGGCATTGGCACAGCAAAACACTTTCCTTTGATCTACACACAGATCACCCAGATTAGAATTTATGGGAGGAATTTGCTGAACGCAGAAGAGAGAAGTTGGTGAGGCCTGCGCAAGGAAGGGTATGAGCCTCATCAAAGGCGCTGGCTCCTATGAGCAAATGACCACGGGGTCAGCTCTGCCAAGTCTTGGGACAGCAGATTCCAGGCCCTTTACTGTTGGACTCAGATTGGGTCCCCTTGGTCTCAGGTCTATCTGTTTGAATAAAAATGAATAACCACCCAGAAGTTAAGGTCCACTCTTCTCTTTAGAAAGGATGTACCTTTTCTGTATATCTTTACCTCATTGGTATTTCTAGATGTGGTATTCAGATTATCCAATCACTTGATGTTTTAACTTCCCCTCCTGGAAGTGAGCCTCATTCTGCTTTGCTTTCAGGACATCTGCACCATGCCATTCCTCACCTATTGTGTTCCCGTGCCAAACGCAGAACGCACAACTGTGCTCAAGTTCTTCACTCGGCAAAAATGAGCTCTGAGACCTTATACACCCTAAGGTTAACAGGTGTTCTCTTATTTCTCTGACACTCTAGCAAGTTTCTTCGCCAATCAGAGAAATCACTTCCCAAAATAATGGTGGTGGTGGTGGTGGTGGTGGTGAGTGTCATTGAGTCTGTTCCAACGCACAGCAAACCGACGTACAACAGAGCAAAACACACCCCAGCCCAGTGTCACCCTCACCATTGTTCCTATGGCTGAGCCCATTGTTGCAACTACTTTGTCAATCCACCTTGTTAAAAAAGGCCTTTCTTGGTGCCTGACCCTCTAAAATTAAGCATGATGTCCTTCTCCGAGACCTGGTCTCTCCTGAAAACACGTCCAAAGCACGTAAGACAAAATCTAGGCATCCCTGTCTCTAAGGATAAGTCTTGGTTGTGCTGCAGCCAAATTTTGTTTGTTCTTTTGGCAGTCCATGGTACTTTCAATATTTTTCGCCAGCACCACATTTCAAATGATCATGTCTTCTTTGGTCTTCTTTATTAAATGTCCAGCTTTCACATGCATATGAAGAGATGGAAAATACCATGACCTTGTGTCAGGCACACCTTAGTCATCAAAGTAATACCCTTGTTTTTCAACCCGTTAAAGATGTCTTGTGAGGCAGGTTTACCTAAGCAAGGTGTCGTTTGATCTCTTTTTCTCAGAATGATAACTATTATCCATGTAGTAAGAGGTAGACTCATCTCCTGTACAATCACATGCATTTATAGCAAAGTAGCTTTCCCTTATTTTATAAGCTGATATCTGTAATGACCAAGGACTTTGCTGAAGTTTGAAGACAGTATGTATCGATGGATCAGTAATAGAATTATTAAATTAAAAATATACTTTGCCCTAGTGCATTTCCTCTCAGAGATGTTATTTTGGTCCCTTGTTACCTGGAGTTGAATTAAGAGTGCAGATAGATATTTTTTAAAGAGGCAAGGCATTGAACTATTGAATTGTGCCATAAGTGAGTGATACGCCAAGGAAAAACTAATTTAACCTTTTGTCTACAAGTCCAGCTAATAAAACTTCTTGAATTATTAACCTAAAAAAATAGGAAAAGAAAACAAAATTTAACAACAATAAAAAGAAAAGTTATAATCAAACAGCAGTAAATGGTCTACTTAATGCAGTATCGATGTTAAAAATATCCATAATAAACAAAAGTTACTGAACAGTTCCTAAGCATCTTTAGGAATAGATTGGAACTTTGACCCCATTGACCTGTAGGAAGCAAGAGCGATTATAAGACCCACTGCCATTAATGCAATAGCAAGCCTACAGATAGGTTCTGAGTCTCTTGTCAATCATACAGGAGATGACAACCTTATCTTTCCTTCTGGGATCAGCTGGTGGGCTTGAACTGCCGACCTTCTGGTTAGCAGTGGTAATGCTTCCCAACGACACAGCTGGGGGCTTCTTAAGAACAATGCTAGAGAGAGAGGTGTCTTTCTGCTTTTCCTTTTCCCAACTCTGTGCCATCAGCAGGGCTTTGCTTCTCTTTTTCTGTTCATCTCAACTTTCAATCAACATGGACTGCATAGCATGAAAATCAGAGAAAGCTCAAGGTAAAGGCCGTCAAGACTTTGCTCTCTGAGATTGTCAAAGGAGTGAAGAGGACGTTCTTGCTGTTATGCTTCCGTTTCTTCGTTTTTGATCCTTTCCAGGCAGTGGGGTGTTACCCGTTTCCTCACACTGTATTTTAGTGGTTTACAGTGTCTTCACATCAAGAGGGCTGTCGCCTCCCCCACCCCTCAAAACTAACCCACTGCTGTTTCGATAATTCCAATACAAAATGCTACGAGATAAGAGTGGAATCGCCTCATAGAGTTCCTAAGGCTGGAAATCTTCATGGAAGCGGACTGCCACATCTCGGAGTAGCTGGAGGGCGTGATCCAGTCACCTTTCATTTAGAAAAAGAGTGCCTTAACTACTGTTCCACAAAAGCTTGTAGAGATTCCCGTTTTACTTAATCTACTTGATACTTTTCTACTTAATTTCATCTTACATCTCACATAAAGTAACACATTTTTAAGTTAATCTTCTTCCAATGAGCCAATTGCAGAAATGTCTTCATTGTTAATACACAAATTAATCAAAATGAAAAAAAACCACTTTGTTATAAAGGACTTGGTATATGTTTGGGCATAAATATCATATTGTTATTGTATTTTTTAAGCTTAAGTTTGAATATCATTTTCTAATTTTCAACTTTCAGAGTTGCTCCAGAGTTTTACAATAATAAATAAACAACTGATTTGTTCTTAAGAACTTCTCTGTCTGGACACCTACATATAATAGATGAGTACTTTGGGATGTGTCCAACCATTCAAATTATGGCATTTTCTTTGATGAGTTTGATAATAAAAATAGAGAAAATATGCTCTTTGGGCATAGGTGTCAGGATTCCAACATACATTTTGTGGGGACAAAATCTGAATCTACAACATGAATATTATTCTTATTTTCTCTGACATTATCTGAAAGAATGATTATATAAATATATAACACCATATTCTATAGGTGAAGTTTTTGTATCATTGTGTATATTTTTTAAAGAAAAATACTTACTGTCTTACAGCAAAATGAGCTGTCTCTTGAGCAGCTGGACCTAACATGATTCTTTAGATTCAAATGCAGCAGCAGCAGACACTGCCACACCCCCACCACAACATATTTCCCTTTGGGGAAATAGCCAGCTTGTGTTCGTTCTTTTGAAGTGCAGACAGACCTCACAAAAAGTGACTCTGTTACTCTCGGACCTGATCCTTGTAGATCACCAGACATCTGGGCAATGAAGACATCACCTACTTAGGAGGCGATAAAAATGGATTGACGGCGGGATTTTATTAAGTATTCTACAACAGCTTCCCTGAACTCCCAAGCAAAATCTGGTATTTGGCAAAGAACCTTCAAATGCCTACAGAGTGTGGCTTGGCTCAGAAAATGATTATGTTGGATTTGTACAGAAACTTCGGGGATTTCAAGGTTCTTTCACTATCACTGAACATTAAAAGGTTTTTAAAAAAAAACAAACTACCAGTATCTCCTTAGAGAAAAGCATTCTGAACTCTTAACTGAATATGTCAACAACTTGTTATTGTGGCTACTGGCGGGAAGTAGTTCTCAACCTCCCGAATGCTGAGACCCTCATGTTGTGGTGAAGCCCCCCGACCATAAAATTATTTCTGTTGGTACTTCATAACTGTACTTTTACTACTGTCATGAATCTTGTGACCCCAAGGAAAAGGTCCTTTGACCCTCAAAGGGGTCGCGACCCACAGGTTGAGAACTGCTGCTTTAGTGGGTTTCAAGGCAGATGGCCAGGGTGCAAGGTGCCTGCAGGTGTGTTTCAGCAGTCAACCTCTGTCTGGTTAGTCTACAGCTTAACCATCTGCACCACCCAGGACTCCTCAACAATGTACCACTTAATTATCACTCCAAGTATTTCAAGTGCCTAACCTGGACTGTAGAGAATGGTTAAAGACCAGTTAGGCCATTGATAATCTCTGCCAAGCCTTGTATGCCTTGCAGTGTGGCCCTATAGAATGCATGTAGCTACTAAGTATTTGTTGATTTATTGTTACTTAAAGGCATTCACTTTAGGAACATAATGTACATATCAACAAAACGATGTAGAGAGTATAAAGAAATTAAGAGAGAGGGGAGGTGTGGTAAATTTAATAAATGAAGAAGTGGTTCCCATTTTAAAGAAGAAAACCAACCCATGAGGAATAAAGGGATGACAGGAGACCCATGAAGAAAACAAGTGTACCCTTCCTAGCTGTGTCGGTGTTCAAGTTGCAGCATAAGAGGGCTATATGTTTTAAAATGATTGAATGTTATCATTCTCTTACTATTTCACCTAATTGAAATTTGGTGATATGAACAAATCAGTAATAAATTCTTATGAAGATGGGAGGGGGTGATCTCTTGTGATGTCACAGAGTACAAATTATTTGAAGATGTTCAGCTACAGAGCCAAGGCGTTTTATAAGGTTTCATCCATTACAACTATTTTTGCTTCCCCAAACCTTCAAACAGGAATAACAGATCAAAAAGAACACCCCACATCTCTCTGGTTGTGATGAATGAGCTGATTCCCTGGCAGATAGTTGGGTCTAATGAACTCCAAGATGCCACCATTTTGAAATCACATTCTCAGGCAGGTACCCTGAAGACTGTCCACCTGTGGCAGTCATGCCATTGTGTCAATTTCAGGATTGGGAGTATAAGGGTGGAGTCTAGCCTGTCAATCTGGAGATAGCCAATGAGACCTCTGTGTGGGCATGGCTTTCTCCTGAGAATTATGGGAAATCTCACCATACTTTTCCCCCTTGATGACGCTCTACTGACAAGACACAAGACTCAGTCCCTGGCAGGCATTGCGGCTGACAAGACACATGGCAGCATGCTGATAGACCCTGAGTCCTGAAAAGTGGAAGAGCCAAGAAAAACCCCCCAAGATGCTTCTACCACCACTGGATACACAAGACTCTGCACACACTGGGCTGTGATTGTCCTGGTGTCATTGCATGTATTTCATGAGTTGGAAGGAGACTTTATAGACTGGTATAGGACATATGGGCTAATATCTGACTTATGGACTTGGACTGGACTGGGTTGGGATGCTTTCTCAATGTTCCATTCCTCTTATATATAAACCTCTCCCTTATATGCATGTGCATATATGCATAAAATGTTTCTCTAGTCTATGAATTTGCTTCTCTAGTCTCCTGAGACTAACACACCACCCACTAAGGCTCGCATCACCCTGACCCAGTGTTGTTATGCCCAACTTTCCTTAATTATTCTTCAACCAAATTACAAAGTCCTCTGGCAAGAACCTACAACTTGCCTGGAACTTGATGAGATCACAGTCAATTTTTTTTTTTGGGGGGGGGGGCATCACTGCTCTCCAGTGGTGGTAAGAGTAGGAGGCCCAGCCCCACAGCTGGAATTGAACCTCCGTCCCAGTGGCCGCAGTCCCGTGCACAACCACTACGCCACCGGGGCTCAGCCCCGCTGTCAATTTTTACTGAGTGAATCATTACCTTTCAGCTAAACCAGGACAACCTGGTTCAGCAGTTCTCAACCTGTGGGTCGTGGGCCCTGGGGGGCGCACATCAAACCACCTTTTCACAGGGGTTGCCCAGTTCATAACAGCAAAGTTACAGTGATGAAGTAGCAACAAAAATAATTTTATGGTTGGGGGGGGGGGTCTACCACCACATAAGGAACTGTATTAAAGGGTCGCAGCATTAGGCAGGTTGAGAATCACTGACCTAGTTAATAGTAGGGCCTAATCCCTGGTAGTGTAGTGGGTTAGGAGTTGGACTGCTATGCCCAAAGCCAGCAGTTTGAAACCAGAAACTGTTCCTTAGGAGAGAGATAAGCCTTTCTACTCCTGGGAAGATTTACTGGCTCAGAATCCCACAGCGCAGGTCTACCCTGTCCCATTGGGTCGCTAAGAGTTGGGATCAAGTGATCACATCAATGGTGAAGACAGACAAATCTACCACTGACATCTAGGTTTCAATGTTACATTGTAAGACAAAATAGTCCCTACACGTTGTTTTCTGAATAGTCCAGGTCCAAATATAACAATGCAAACAGCATGGCCCAAATTCTCAACAAAATCTATAGACAATCTAAGAGGTCCGAAGACCAAAATCTGTTTTCCTTTAAAAATAAGAAAGCATCTGAAATCACTAAGTTATGTGTTTTTTAACATTCCTCTCACTTAAAAACAACTGAACTGACTTTTCCTTAAAAAAAATTACTAGCAAGTAATTAAATTCTGAAGCTGATGCAAAGTGAGCCACAGGATGGCCCTTATAGACAGGCCATATAGAACTTTATATGACAGATACTTAATCTGGCTTCTGCTTTTGTGCAAGAATCTCCCAGAATTTTATGAGCACATCACAATTTTACTCACTTCAAAGCTTCCTCAAATTTATGGATTTTCTTATGAGTATCTTCTTTCTCTTTATCAAGTTCACTCTGCAAGTCATGAACCTGTCGGGACAAAGACACACAAAGCTTACTGAAAGACAAGTAAAATTAACTCAGAAAATTTGAACAATGAAACCCAAATCTTGACTATGTTTCTAATAGAGACCTGGCTAGCCATAGACGTTTACCATAATTGTTTCAGCACTACCAGTTTTTTGTTAAAGTTAACAGCAGACTGACTCTTCATGTGAATTTTCTGGAAGACAAATTGCTCTCTTAGGAATTAAAACAGGCAGCAATCACTACTGCCTAACATCAATACCCCCAAAAAACACTGAGTCAGTCCTGACACCCAATGATACTGTAAGACAGCACAGAATTGCTCTCTAGGGGTTCTAAAATTGTAAATCTTTACCACCCTCCTCTTTCTCTTATGGTGCTGTTAGTGGGTTCAAACAGCAACCTCGCAGTTAGTAGGCCAATACTTAACCTGTCACAATGCAACAAATGCCCATGACCACCAACGCGCCTCGGACTCCTAGCAGTCCTGTAACACACAGTAGGACTGCCCCAGAGGGTTTCCAACATTACACACTTGATTGCGACAGTTGTATCTTTCTCTCATGGTACTTTGAATAGGGACCTTTTTAAAAAAAAATCTCTATAATTCTCTTACGGTATTTTTTCTGTTGATTGTTAGTTGTTTAAAATTTTGATGATAGCAACAATTGTAATAAACTCTCTGTTTGCATATAAAATGGGTGGAAAGAAAATCTTCCAGGAGAATTTGAGGAAGTTTCTACTGGTTGCTATGGTTAGCCACCAAAATGGGAAAAAAAAAAAAAAAAACCCCTAAAACTAATCAAAGCAGAGAAGAAAATGCAGGGTGGGAAAGGAAAAAAGAAAGAAAATGTAGTGGTAGAAAGGGGAGGCTACAGGGTAATCCCACTGCCATCAAGCATATACCAATTCAGAGCACCCTTCTATAAGGTGTCCAAGGACGTAAATGTGTACAGAAGCAGGCAGCTTTACCTGTCTTCCAAGAACCACCAACCTCGGGCATAGCAGTCCAATGCTTACCCAGCAGAGTACCACCATAGGGGAGTTAGGAGATCAGAATTGGAATTACAACCCAAACCAAGTTCCCTGCCATTATGTTAACTCTGGCTCATGGAGACCCTTGCAGACAAGGTAGAAATGCAGATTTCTGAGGCTGCTAATTTTTTTTTTGTTGTTATAAGATCATTTTATTGGGGGCTCTTACAGCTCTTATGACATCCATACATCAATTGTATCAAGCATATTTGTACATTTATTGCCATCATTTTTTAAACATTTACTTGGGTTTTTTAAAATTATTTTAGTGGTGGCTTGTACCGCTGTTATCACAATCCATACATACATTCACTGCGTCTAATACATTTGTTCATTTGTTGCTATGATAGTTTCCAAAACATTTTCTTTCTACTTGAGCAGTTGGCATCAGCTCCTCTTTTTTCTCTCCCCATGCCCACCCTCGTGACACCTTCATAAGTTTTAAGTTATTATTGTGTTCATAGCTTACACTGATTACTGCCTCCCTTCCCCCATGGTTCCTGTTGTTCGCCCTCTTGGGGGTGAATGTGTGGATCATTGCTATAGGTTCCCACTTCCTCCCCTCCTCTCCCCATCTTCCCCCTACTCTCCTGGTATTGCTACGCATTCCTGCTCCTGGATTACATGTGTGGTGAGCTCTTACCTCATCCATACCAGTGCACATGCTCCGGTCTAGCCCGCAGTGAAAGGTAGGACTAGAGTCCTGGCAGTTAGGGTGAGGAAGCCTCAAGGAACCAGAGGAATACTGTGTGTTTCTCTGGTGCTATACTGCATCCTGGTTGACTCATCCCTTCCTTGTGATTCATCTGTGAGGGGACGTCCCATTGTCAACAGATGGGCCTTGGAGTCTCTGCTCCAAACCCCTCTTTGGCAACAATGCTTGTTTGTTTTGAGTTTTCTGATGCCTGTTACCTGATCTCATCATAGCACAGGCTAGGGTGCTTCTTCCATGTGGGTTTGTCACTTCTCTGCAAGATGTCCCCTTATTTAACATGAAGCCTTTAAGGCCCCAGATGCTGTGTCGTTTGATAGCGAGGCACCATCAGCTTTCTTTATCACATTTTCTTACGTATCCATTTCGTCTTCAGTGACTGTGCTGGGAATGCCAGTTTAAGGAAAGGTCCAAAGTCCATCCATGGCCTCAGTGTATTGTCATAGAAATATATGTACACAGGCCAATATCTCTTTTATGAATTAATGCATATATATATGTACACAGCTATGTTTATACCTCTATTCATAGCTTTGCTACCTACATCTTTCCTCTGTTGTCTTTTACCTTTCCCCTGCTCACTATTTTAGTAAATTCCTCTCAGACTGCTGTTGCCCCAGGATGCCTATGCCCTCTGCACTGCTGACTTTTCATTCCTAGTTGTTCTCCTGTCTATAGTGTTGTTTGCTCACCACTAACTTCCCCTGCCTCCCTCTCCTGGTTTCTCTGCTTTCTCCTAGCTTGTTTCCCATGCCTTTCTTATAAGGCTTTTAATCTTTAGAGGAACAGAACAGAAAGCCTCATCTTTCTCCCCAGGAGTATCTGCTAAGTTTGAACTGCAGACCCTGTGGCTAGCAGCCCACTGCATAACCCACTATACTACCTGAGCTCCAAACTGAATTAGGAAATCAGAGTCCCTCTTGACCGATAATTTAAGTGGAAAATTCATAATATCCCAACAGCACTATTTTTCTTTCTAGGAAGAATGAAAGTAAAATTTTAGCTACTACATTAGTTTTACTGACTTGGGAGGAAAAAATGAAAGGGTGTTGTTCAAAAGTTTACCAGGTTCAAGGTCAAAACTGTCCTCTTTATCTTGAATCTCTAACAAGTCCTACAGTGTCTGACATGTCGAATGTGTATCAACTTGGAGAAAGATGGCACTAAAGCAACAGCTGCAACACTACCCGTAGTTAGCTGGCAAGTGTCGAGCTCATTCCGACACGTGGTGATGGACAGACAACTGAGTGAAACAGTGCTCAGTCCTCTGCCAATCCCCATGATGGCCAGCAGGCTACAGACCATCACTGTGGTCACTGCGCCACATCTCCCTCTCTGTCTTGTCGTCTACCTCATTACCATATGCCCTCCACGTCTGGCACCTCTAAGGTTCATTCTCTTTTAAAAACATTAGCGGGTGTGAGAATCTGTCACCTGTCCGTCAGTTTGCTCTATGGTAGTGTGCTGTGTGTGGCTGTGGTGCCAGAAAATACGCTAGCAGTGTACTTCAAATATGCATCAGGGTGGCCCTTGGAAAGGTTCCAGCAGAGCTTCTGGACTAAGGCAGACAAGGGTCAAAGGCCCGGTGACTGGATTCAGAAAAGGTTATGGATCACAATAGAACAGTATTCAATGGTGTGAAGATTTTGGAAACATTTGGTTTGATATCAATAAAATATTTCTTTACATAGACTCTAAGGGGGATTTTTTTATTTCTAAATAGAAAAGTAGGCTGAGCCCCGGTGGCGTAGTGGTTGTGCGCGGGACTGTGGACCACTGGGATGGAGGTTCAATTCCAGCAGCGGCTCCACAGAAGCAAAGACTGGGCTTCCTACTCCCACCACCAGAGGGCAGTGATGCCCCCCCCCAAAAAAACAAATAAATAGAAAAGTAGATGTATTCAATTGAAGGTGAGGGAGGGCAGCAGGGATGAAAGGTAACTGGAGAAAGCAGTAGGGACAGAGTTAAAGGCACACTTGTTAGCTCTGTTGGTGTTTATGTGCAATTCCCAAGTCACGTGCTTGAGTCGTTTCCTATTAACTCATTTTCAGCCTGTTATGACATAGAGGTGACCCGTGACCAGTAGGGTGAGTGAGGGTGGGGATGGACCACCTGCACAGTCAAACTCTGAAGCCTAACTTCTGCCCCTCTAAAATCTGCCAACGACCTGCTGTGGCCCAGAAGCCAGTCTGTCAATTAGCACGTATTTTAGATATTACTCGTATTGTACTGCACTTGTAAAACTTACACTGTCAGCACAAGATCAAAAGTGCAAACGTTTCACATTTCACACTGAATGGCATAATGCTGGTGATAACGTCACCAATTTCCTTATTTATGTATTTATTTATTTATTTTTACCCCAGCATCATTTATGTTGAAATGGTGGGCCGCTGCAGACTTCAATCGACAATACAGGCCAAGTCAGGCAACCTTTCCTTGTTCTCCCGGGTCCATGGAGCACTTGCGGCATCGTGGTGACCTGGGTCCCACTGAGTTATTAAGGTCTATGCTCCTGCATTAAGCATGATTTTTTTAAAAAAAATAAATAATGCAGACCGCAAAAGCCGGAGGCATTTTACTGCAATGTGCAATTTACTTGCAAGAACTGCCCGAATGGAGGCAAAGCATTTCTGCTACTGGGCAGACCTGCACAGCACAAAGCCGTGTCGTTCAACCACCAAGGGCAGTTGGGTATGGATCCTGACCCGGGTCTGTTCTGATCAGGCACGCAGGCCGTCTGGTCTCACAAGCACTGAGCGTTCAATCTCACTCTGGTTCCTTACGTGAGCTGCAGATCGAGGGTGTGTTAGACACTTGTAAACAAGTTCAATGTGAATGCATTTTAGTTTTACTTTCACGTCTGCTTTGTTCTGTACCATAAACAACTGCACAGATACCTAGAAACTGCACAGACATGTCATTTAATGCAAAGGGTCTGTATTGAAATTAAAGGAAAGAAATTTTCATTATTAATCCTCAAGCAATGAGCTCTTCAATCGAAATAAAACGTTAAATAATTGAGATTCAGCCTCTTTAAAAGGGGGAATGTTGAAAAATAGCAACTAATTTTGGGGGGATAAAAATCAACCTCAAATTACAAAATACAGTGATCATGAGGGTACCCTTGGGTCTGGTCTGCAGGTTTGTACCCAAATTCCGCCACCAACCCCGTAGTCCCCTGGACCTCAGGTGCCTTCTTGGAAAATGGAGGAAACATTAGTCCAGACATCAAAGAATCAAAGCATTAGCACGTCACTCCATGTAAAGCCCTTAGAACATTAGAGTGCTCAAACAACAAAGAACATGAGAGCTCAATAAATGTTAATAATTATTCCTCTGACCTCCACGGGTCAAACACAGTCAACGTGAACGTTTATTTTTAATCACATGAGGGCATGGTGAGCAACAGCATGCATCCCGTGGTGCCACACAGTCAGTCCCTCGCACCGACGGCCGGCCCTCCCAGCAGATGGCCCCGCAATGCTGGGCTTGAATTCCGGCTAGGCTTGATCACGCCCTCTCACCTCTTCCCCTCTGCCAAGTCTTTAGCTGCCACTTCTGGGCGTTGGTCAGTGTGTAACTGAGACACCATGACCTAGCTGACTGCTTCTGAAGCAATCACAGCTATGTCTACGGCGGGAATGGAACCATCTGGCAGTGGGGTGAGGGACTGCCCTCTGAGTCAAGCGCCCTGTATCAATGCACAGATTCTTAAGTTGGGGTGTCTTCAAGCTAGAAGCTGTTTCTCGTTTATTTTTATTCCCCCCCAGCACCCACCACAAAACTGAGCCCCATGATAGTCTGGTCAATAAATCCTGTTTGGGGTTGACTGTGTGTGTGTGTTCTGTTTCATCTTTATAGTTGAATATAGTTACTTTGTATGTTTAAGGGACTTTTAAAAGGATGTCTTTGTTTTCAACTACATACCGGATAGATCTAGGTGGCAGAGAAGAGCCCTGGTGGAGCAGTGGTCGCACGTTGGGCTCCTGGCCACAAAGCCGGCAGTCAGACCCCCCAGCTACTCCGTGGGAGAAAGACAGGGCGTTCTACTCCCACAGAGTTGCAGCCTTGGAAATTCACAGGGGTAGTTCTACTCTGTCCTAGGGGGTCGCTGCAAGTAAGTCTGCATGGACTCAATGGTGGTGACTTTTTTTTGGATGGGTGACAGATAATTGAATACTAAATAAATTAGAAATCACTGCGCATTGAACTTGAAAGTGAGGCTAGAGATGGAACACCCATTTATTTGGATCTATTATTATTATTTGATTTTTTAAAAAATCCTTTCTCTTCATAGAAAAGAAAGTTTAAGAGATATATTATATAGATCCATACAGACAGACATATACATTCATCCTTCCCTTTTTAATGTACACTGCTGGCGGTGTAGTGATTAGGCTGCTGGCCGCGAGGTCCACAGTCCCAAACCACCAGCAACTCCTGGGGAAAGATGAGATTTTCTCCTCTGGTGAAGACTCGCAGCCTCAGAAACTCGCAAGGCAGCTCTTGCAGGTCCTACAACTGGCTCCAGGCTGGGGAGTCTGACGGTTGGTTTTCTTAGTTTGAATGCTAGTGGGGGATTCGTCTTAAATTGATTTGCTTGTAATTTCCCCCCTTGAATATATTGTGAACCTCAAAAATGAAGGCCAAAGTGAGAAACAACTAACACGATAAACTAGCCAGTCAAGGACATGCGCATTCCGCTCAAGCCTGGGAGCACGCTCTAAAAGTGACTGATTGAAGTGGCCAAAGGCTCCTCTGAGGAATACTTATTAAACCTATCTTTTGCTCTCTAGCTCCCCGAAAGTGAAGCAATGAAGAAATGAGCAGGGGAATCAGGAAAGGACGCTGTGAGAGGCGAGGAGATGACCGCCATGACCGGCATCACGAGCCGGTGCTGACCCACACACCGCTGGCTGCGCCACTCCCCTGGGCCGCAACCGCTCTCGCCTCTGCTTCCCCAAACGGCGAAGGTCGTAGCCGGAGGACGTTGCTAAATCTCTGGCTGCACAGGTTCACTATCCAAACACTTCAATGAAGGCCCACGTGTTTTTAGAAAAAGAAGATCAGGCCAGGCCAGTCAAGGAGGCGCGGGGGAAGGCTACTTGATAGGTTAAAATATATAACGTAATATTTGTAAAGCCAAGGACATTTTTAATGGAATGATAAGAATGACAGATGAAGGGCTGAGCCCCGGTGGCGTCGTGGTTGTGCGCGGGACTGCGGCCCACTGGGACGGAGGTTCAATTCCAGCAGTGGGGCTGGGCCTCCTACTCCCACCACCGGAGAGCAGTGATGCCCAAAAAACAAAAAACAACAAAAAAAAAAGAATGACAGATGAAGGTTCAGCACTGGAAGAAGTCAATGGCAGTGGCTGGGAACTCGGTGAGATTTCAGCTCAGTCCTTCAACGGTGCTGTCAAGGATCTGAAGTCACCTTTTCAACGCGAGCACCCCTTCAGAACGTTCATGCTTAGCATCTGCCTCTTGAACTTCCCTAGGTAAACAGCACCATCTTTCACTCTTTGGTGACTGTTTGGAAAACAAGCAGGATTCTTTGGAGGAGGCAGGTGTTTCCTTGCTAGTAAAATCATTTAGCCTAACCATTTCCTGATTTACCAGATTAGGATACTTCATCAAACAATGACACCGAGCTTTACTGCCCATTATTTGTTTGATGTTCAAAGATCTTAAGAGCAGGCACTGGCCACTACAGATCAATAAAGACCATTAGGTCATGTGTGTGTGCTTAAATGAAAGGCAGCATCTGATGCTTGCTGCTGCTCCCACCCACTGTTAGGCCCCCAGCCGGCTGGCCAGGTTGCTTGCTTGAAGGCCCGAGGGAAGAATGTCATTCAGATGGCCTCTCCTCCTCCTGAACAGAGAATCTGGAGTTAAGTCTCGCACCAAAAGTTATGAGCATGCACACCTGTAACAGCGTCTCGCACACAAAAGCTCTGCACAGCCCGTTGCGCTATCCAGTTACACAGGCTGGGGTTGTGGAAGATTTATGTCAGCCCTTTGAGCACTCCAAAAGGATATTCCCCGAGGGGGGTACAGGACATCAAATCTTCAAGGCTTGAGATCACAGCAGGTTTAATAAAGGAAGAAGAACAGATGTCAATTTAAAGGAGGGGTGGGGGAAGGGAGGTGATGGGATTAATTGTAAAACAAAAAAGCGGTGTGCTGAGCCCCCCTTTCTTCCAGCACACATACTGTTGGAAACGTCCGCACTATGCACAAACACGCTGAAGTTTTCTTTTAAAGATCTCGATGATTTCAAACAAGCCTTGTTTACATTGAAAACAATTAACACACTCTAACGAGCCACTTTGTTAAAAAGCAAGACTAACTGACACCTTGTGGGGAGGGGAAGGCTCTGGTGCCATCCAAAGACCCAAGGTCCGCTCCCAGAAGGCCGGGTGAAGAGAACCCTGTCCTTTCTCAGGCTCATCCACGGGGGAGAGGGATGGCTGGCAGCAGAAACCTTCCTTTACTTTGTAGCTAAGTATTTGGTGGTCGCCACCCCCGTGCCCATGCAACAGAAAATGAGAGTGGTAGGAGAAAGATGTCCCTGTCTAGCTGAACCCGTCACACTGTCCTCAGTAAGACTTTAAAACACCGGAGAGGGAGCCACATATATTTACAAGTGAGCGGGCTTCTTGTCGTGGAAGGTGCCCTCCTGGCCTCGTCGTTCGGCACTGGGCTGCAAATCCTTCAGTTCCACAGTTTGAAACCATAAGCTGCCCGGAGAGCAAAAGACAGGAAACTCACAGGGGCACGTCTACCCTGTCCTGCAGGGTCGCTTTGAGTCTGCATGGACTTAGTGGCAGTGGGCTTGGTTTTTGGCTTTTCTCTTCGGTCAACAGCCTCGCTGCCAGGTACACTGAAACCAGCTCTCAGGAAGAAGACTGACCATCAAGTCTGACAAAGCAGAGCCTCAGGAGACCATTGTCCTCATGTGAGTGATGCTACAGATCTGCCCAAAGAATCAGCCATGGACTGCTGAGTGTGCGTAGATGCCTTATCTGGTGGGATGCCAGGCTGAGGACGGGCACACTCATGGCTGCACAGCAGAAACGGAAGAAAGTCGTCATCCCAATGCATTTCCCCCCCCACCTCTTTGCACACCACTTTATTTATTTATTTTGTGTGTGTGGCATCACTGCCCAGGTAGGAGTAGCAAGTCCAGCCTTGTTCCTGGAGAGCTGCTGCTGGATTTGAAGTGTCAACCCTGTAGGCTGCAGTCCCGCAAACTACCACTAAGCCATCAGGGCTCAGTCATGCATACCACTTTAAAGGCATGACATACATGTAAGAGTTGAAACAAAAAGCAGCAATCAGAAACCTCAGCTCCCAGGCCTTCGACCCTAGCATGACATCTTGCCCAATATAAGCATTTAGTGATGATCAGTGGATATGCGGCTAGACAGGATGTGGCTTTAAAAAATTTTTGTGATAAAATAATAATAAAAAGTTTTGTGACATGAAACACGCTTATACACATCCTAATTAATTGACAAGTTAACCATTTACTGATTTTCCTATATGTCAATATTTTATAAGTGGATGATTTGGTAAATATTAAAACAGCAAATAATTACAAAAGCAGCAATGAGATCTTTGCTGTTTCAACTGATCTTCGTCCTTTTCATACATCTGAGAATATAGGAATTGAGCAAGTTCCAACCCCAGCCTCTCTGCAGAACAGGGAGAACTGCCCCACCAGGCATCTTCACAGACGTAGACTGGCACCTGATCCTCCCAGAGAGTGGGTGTGGGCTTGCACTGCTGACCTATTTCTGCTAGATCAATTAACCAGTGCACCTACCCAGTGCACCACCAGGAACGCTTCGGATGTCTTATATCAAACAATAGTTTCGAAAGTGAAGTTTAATAATCCCACATGGACTAGAATCTGCATCGTGCTGTCTCAGGCACTAAAAGGGTTTGACAAAGCCTAGGCCATCACTGATAATAGGGCTGTCAGTAGAAACACTTTTCTAAATTTCAATAAACAATAAGTTTTTTAAAGTAGTATCTGAGTCTTTCATTATTTTACCATCTTGTTAAATATTAAAAGTTCTTATTGCACATATGATACAAAAGAATACAAAATAACATGCCTCAACTGATTGTATTTTTTTTTAAGCTGATGGAAAATACCACTTCTAAATCATAAAAGAGGCTGACATAATGATACTCCTCATTAACTGGAACATACGAGTGGTTGCCTCAACAGTGACATAATTAATATCCAAACTGAGAATGCTGTTTAGGAACATGAAAAGTAAATGATGTAAAACGCACTTACTGCCTATCTGGAATAAAGGAGGGGTGGAATGTGTGACTCTGTAAAAATTGGCCCCCATTCGTAATGGCCCCATTTGCTATGGTTTCTCATAAAATGCATTACCTTTTTTTCATAGGTGCGTTTTAATTGACTTTTCTCCATGTGAAATTTATTTTCTTGATCCTGTGAATGAAAAAAGTTTGCTTTTAACTAAATTCAGTCTTAGAGCTAACAAAATTGACAATCTAATGAAATCAATCTTGATGATGACAAACGACTTAAATTTTTGCATACCATTGAGAGCCCCAATTCGGTCCAATTACATTAAGCCTTGAATAAAAAGATGAGTAACTTTAAAGGAAGAATTTTAGTTCTAGGTTACTACTATTTTTAAATTCCCTCAGAAGTACAATGGAACAGAAGCTGTCTTTCCTTTAGGAAGAAGCAACAACTTAAAAAATGACTGACTGAATTCCTATGGAAATAGAGATTTCTTTTCTATTGTTTCTCTGACCACAAGAAAAAGAGATACGAAAGCATTATGAAAATAGATAGGAAATCATTTAAGAGGGGACATTTTAAAATAATACTTTGACATTTTACCTTAATGCATATGCTTTGTGCTTTTGTGCAACCCACACAAATCTCTCACACGTCAGCCTCGTCGACAGGTGCTACGCACGTGCTACGTGCATGCTATTTACACGGATGTGAAAAATACAGCCCCGTGAAATGAGTCATCTTAAAAATGAATCTAAAAGATTATTACAATTAAGATGATTCTTTGGTCTCCACACCCATCAGCATCTGCTTCTGTCAACCACAATAAACCCAATGAAAAATGATGCCGCACGGAAAGAATGGGAACTCTGTGGGTTTCTGCGGTTCTTTCTAATGGACTCTCCTTTGCACTTACAATCCAGAAATAGGGAAAGAAGCTTTCGTCATTATTCTTGGTGTAAAAATTATGCAATTCACCTTCAGTTGTTGTGTTCTTTGATGCTCTGATTCCTGTAGCTGCTCTCTTAATAGACACACAGTCTGTTCTAATTCTTCAATCAAGCCAGAAGCCTATAAAGATTTACAGAAGGTTGAGTTTTATACCACTTTCTAACTTGTGAAATGTATCTTCTTTTTCTGAAAGTTCTATTGTAATTCAATATATCGATAAAATTTTTTTTCAAGAAAACCACCCAAGTTAAACTTTCTATGGTAAAAATATAAGTAAAATTCTATGTAGATATGTGATGCAGGGGCTGGGTGGGGGAAAAAAAGATATGTGATACAATGGAAAGACGACATTGATATAAAAATAACAGGTTTACAGAAAACTGTTTAGATGCCTATTTTAAAACCAAATCCAAGCTGAACCCTGGTGGCATAAGTGGTTGAGTATGGGACTGCGACCCACTTGCTTGGCAGTTCAAATCCAGCGGCGGCTCTCAGGAGCCCACAGAGGCAGTGATGCGCACCGCCAACCCCACCCCCCACCCCCCGTCCCTCCCAAAAAAACACAAATCCACTGGTTCTTTTAACTCATAAAACATCAAGTGATTGGCTGGACAATCGGGATGGTAGACCTGGGGCCTAATATGGAGCGCTTCGGTGATCTGACACGAGTGTCTGAGTGCAGATGAGGGTCCTGTGAGGTCATCCATGTGTGAGTCACACCGAAAAAAAAAAACAAAAAACCTAAAAAACCGAAGCAGAATCAAGGTTTTTAAATAGTACATAGTAATGGATATCCTACATGATGTATTATTAAGACAACTAAGAATCGTCTCATATTTGTACATTTCCCGCTTTGAAGGGTGTTGGCTGTGAGGTGGCTAACTTTTGCTGGCAAAAGGTAGCTTATTAAATACTCTCCTCATAGTGTATAGCTCACATATTTATTATTTTTCAAAATGTTATTACAGCAACTAAAAATTTTTGAAGTTTCAGCTACTTTTTTTAAATAAAGCAACCAAAAAATAACCAAACAAAGTTAACTGCCACGAACTGATTGTGACTCGCTGAGGCCCCACAGAATGGAGTGTAACTGCCCATCCGGGTGCCCATGGCTATAATCCTTATGGGAGCAGAAAGTCTCGTCTTTCTCCCACAGATCCACGGTTGAGTTCAAATGACTAACCTTGCAGTTAGCAGTCCAACAGGAACCCCACAAACCACACCAAGCTTTCTTGATTAAAGCAAACGAGAGATTAATTTCAAGAGTCAGGCAGTTACGGAGCCTTCTGCTTGATCGTTGATGGCTAAATGCCGCGTAAGTGGTAACTGCTGGGTGGCGGTACAGCTACACTACCTTAGAAGCTGAAAGAGCATGATCCTGCTTCAGAAGATTCAGATCGGCATCATGTTTGGCTTGTAATAGTTTTATGTTTTGCTCATAATCGCTTACAAGGTGATCCTTCTCTTTATGGAGTGTGTTACGCCTCAAAGCAAAAGAGAAATCATACTTCCATTACCGTTAGAATCAATCTCTGAAATGGATTTTTTTTTTCGTCGACCAAATTCAAATATACTATGTTTCCACATTTCAAAAAACTAGCCACATGTATCTATTAATTTTCTATCTTATACATATTTTTAAATCATTTTATTGGGGGCTTATACATCATTTTTCACAATACATAAATAAACATACGGTGTCAAGCACCCTCACATGTCCACTTCTATTATCGTTCTCCAGTCGTCCGCCTTTTCCCTTAAGCCCCTAGTGTCGGCTTTTCCATCCCTTCCCCTCTTCCCCTGCTCTCTCCTCCCCACCAACCCTTAATACTTTACACATTGTTATTGTTCTGTGTTATCTTACACTGCCCGACCTCTCCCCCAACCCATTAATTTTTAAACATTATACTTGTTAGATTAGTTGGAGAGTCAGTACACACACACACACACACACACACACACACACACACACACAGTATTTAGGTTGGAAACCTCCCAAGGTCAAATGCATAAGAGTTGATTCTGACCTCCAGTGACCCTACAGGACAGAGTACAACTATCATTTGTAGCGTTCCCAAGGCTGTAATTTTTACCAAAGCTGATTGCCAAGTCTTTCTTCAGAGCAGCTAATGGGTTCAAACGATTAAGTTCTCAGTTAGCAGCCAAGAGCGTACTCACCATACCACTAGGCACCTTCGAAAGGTACACAGCATAATATATAATGACTATCAGAGCCTCCTAACCATGCCTGCTCATTTGATCTCAGACAATACCTTGCTTTTACTTCTTGTAGTTCATTGCATGTTATCTGGTAACATCTTTCAAGTTCCATTTTTTCCTGAATTAATTTCTGCCTCTGTAAATTACTGTTCTCTGCTTCTCCAGTTAGCTGCTGGACGCGGGCCTCCAACTCTTTGACCATCTGGTTCTAAAAGGAGAGAAGGGAGTTGAGAAAGCTTCTGACAGATGGTGTTCTGCTTCCCTCACATTCAGTTGTCACACACACACACACACACACACACACACACACACACAGCTATACGGCCACCAGAGACAGGGGCGAAGCAATAAGTGCATCACAAATCAAACCTTTACATTAGTCAAGTCTTACCAAAGATCAAGAAAGTCTTCTTACCCCTAAAGTTTAAGACCATTATGGTTAGATGCTTGTGCCTTCACGTCATTTTTTCATTCAACAACTATGTCCTGAGTCTGGTCCTGTGACAGGATTTAGGCACAGAGCAGTCCCTGCCCCTGCTCCAGAAGAGGAGTCTATCAATGCCCCTTGTTCAGGCATGTCAGGCAAGTATTCCGCTGGGATCTTTGCCTTTCATCTCAAGTTATGAAGCTTTCCTCAAAGATAAATGCAATGCATTCCTAGTTTCAGAAAGAAAATCCATCCACAACCCCCCATATTTTAACACAGGATTATCAGATGCACTGACATATTGTATTGCATGGCTGTAGGGATAGTTGCAGGCACACAATTTTCGGCTTTGCTTTCTTCCCTATCATTTATCGAAGTACATCCCCATTTTCCAATGTTGTTTCTAATTCATTTTCCTATTTTACATTCCAGCTGTTACAAACACTGCACTATCATACTACTGGACAGTGGTTTGTGACCATGTATGTACCTTATCTGAAATTTGAAGACGCAAACCTTAAAGACACAAACCATGATTTCTGTTCTATTCATGAGAACCCCGACCTAACCATTAGTGAGTGTGTGAATAATTGGGGAGGGGGAGTTAGACTCTTCAATCAGTTACCCTTTCACAGCTTTCTAAACTAAACATTTAAAATAAGATTTAAAAATGAAATGCTACATCCCTGACATCCGACGTTATTTCATTTTTCCATTCCGGCAATGCAAAATTGACATAGAATTTCAATTTTGCTGCAGCCACCTGGAAATCCGTAAAACAGAGATGATTATAACTAACTTGTGAGCACAGTGGCCTGATTAACTTTTTAAAACACAAACGTTCCCGGCCCAGGGACCGATGCTGTTTCTTCTCTATGCTCCCTTAGTCACTTGGCCTGTTTCATTCTTAGTGAGTACATGGTTAGCGAAGATATTCTCCCAGTCGGTAGACCGCCTTTTTCCGGTTTTGGTAATGGATTTTGATGCACATGTACGTGTTTCATTTTTATGAGGTTCCACTGATTGACTGAGTTGCCTTTTCCTGCTTGGGCTTTTATGATTATACTGAATGAGGCACTATTAAACAGTAGGCCGGAGCATGGCCCCGGCATTAGAGAGCACATTTAGGTTCCCTGTACTTCTGAGTCCTCCATTTTAGAAGTCACTTGGAGAAGACCGACTTCATTTCCTACCACATATTCTAATCTTCCCTCGTCTCCAAAATGTTCTTGGCCTGAAAGAAACAGAGAACACTTCTCTCTTACCTTCCCGTTCTAAATGGTGAAGCAAAGATGGGTAGAATCCTTTCTTCCCTGGGGAACTACCAGAAGGAGACAAGACAAAATAGAAACAGAAATGCTAAATTCCGGCAGAGGAACGTCTACTGCTGGCTATGATGAAGTAAATAGCTCGCAGCAGACCGCCTTCACTCTGGGAACAACTGAAAAACCCCAGAAAGACACCCCAGATAGCCAGCACTTAACTGAGGCCCAGAGACAGTAACCTTGGAGAGAGGAGGCACCATTCTGGAAGTTTCCACCCTGGAGGCAAGTCCTAATTCTTGCAGGAAGAGGGAGCAGGGAAATCAGAGCAGGGGGCTGCCAAGGCAGCAAGAGTCTGAGCATCCACGGCCCTTGGGATGCAAAAGCCTTGAGCTCCATGCAAGCAGTAGCCTCCTAAAACATAGGCCTAATCCTCGCAAGTCCAAGGACAAGCAGAGTTTTCAGCAGGCTCCTCACACACAGAACTCAAAGTGAGAGGCTGTCCAAGGAGGTGGGCCGCGAGCGACATCACGGTTTCCATCGCTGAATCTCTGTCCCTTACCAGGTAGTCAAAGATTGTATCTCCTGGAGGATGCCCTTCACAAATGACCCAAAGAATGTTTATGCATAAGGCAGGTTTATATGTGATCAATAATGGTCTATCTGATGATTCAAAGGCAGCCCAGTACGTCCTGTGTGTAGATCATTTTCTCCTTTTAGCATCTCATTGGTGTCGTGAGTTCTTGAGTCCCAAGATTGCCAAGGACTTTACAAATCTCTCTAGGAAGAAGTGCGGCCAGAACGATCCTTAGAAGCAAGGATGGTGAGACTGTGTCTCGTGTACTTTGAACTTGTTTCCAGGAGACAGCAGTCCCTGAAGAAGGGCATCAAGCTTCATAAAGTGGAGGGACAGGGGAAAATAGGAAAACCGACAACACGATGGGTGGAAGCAACGGCTGCATACGTGGGCTAAGAACAGGCACGGTCATGGACATGAAGATGGTGCGGACCGGGCACTGTTTGGTTCGGTTGCTATGAGATGGAACCAACTTGACAGCATCTAATGACAAAAATGTTTTCATATATTACGAGCAGCCCTCCTATGCTGTATTATAGAAAATGGACAGAACCTGGCGCCTTGAAACTCTATCTACTGAATAAAGGCTTTCCTGTATGGATATCAATTTTTTGCCTCAAGAAGCAATAGACAGAACATCAACTATTCAACAATATCAACAGCATTTTCTGAACCTGCGCCTTGTTTCACCATGCTTCATACACTACTCGAGGGACAAAGTAACTGGAAGAAATTTTAAACTTACAAAGTTAAGGAGGAAGCTACATATATCAATTAACTACCTTAAAAACAACAACACTGAGCTAAAAATAAGGTTTGTTTTTAACAATAGAGCTGAGAGGACACACAGGAGTTAAGGTCTTAAAGTGGGGCACCAATGACTCAGGGGGTGAGAGGGGGATCCTGAGGTGGAGTCACAGTTTGCAGGCTAGAAGTGGGTGGAGGGTGGCTTCAGTGTTGCCAGCAGCAGCGTCATGGACAGAATAAGTAACTGTGGAGGGAACGGTGAATAGGTTACCTTGGGACCAGAGGAATGGCCACAGTGGGAAGTAAAAGGTGGCACTTGAAAGGCCAGTCTGGAGTTCTTGAATGGACATGGCTTGTAAGCAGAGGTGATCAAAGGCATTGGACTAGGAATTCAAGTTCTTAGTCTTGGGAAATGAGATCAATAGCCCTTGTGGGATATGGAGCAAAAGAGGAAAAAGGGAGAGCAACGGGCAGGTCATTGGAAGAGTCCACGAATGATGCAATAATGGACTGGATTCACCTGGTAGTTGTGGAAACAGAAGGTAGGAAAACAAATGCGGAAGAAAGAAGGAAAAAGACCTCAGAGAAGAGCCTGAGTCAGTTAAATACTGAATAAAGGACGATGAGAAGTGGAAACATTTTTTAACCTTCCAGGTTCAAGATCTCGTGTGTCAAAGAATGATGAAGATGATTGAGAATTAAAAGGTGATTTGAGAAATCTACTATTTTGACACCACAGGCACCGTGTTCAACAAATACTAAGAGAATATAAAATATGATAGGAACCCTCGTGTTGCAGGGGTTACATGGTGGGCTGCTAACTACATAATAAGGCCAGCAGTTCACAAAAGACTTGCTGTTCTGTGGGAGATAGATAGGTTTTTTTATGCTTGTAAAACCCACAGTGGCAGTTTTACCCTGTCCCATAGGGTCACCATGAGCTGGCATTGATCCAAGGGCAGTGCGTTATTGAGTTATGGGCAATTGGTTATAAAACCTACAGCGTGTGAGGAATCAAGATTGGATGGTGGTTCAGCATAAGAAAACCAATAGAAAATAATAACAATAACAACAATACTGTATAATTTAATAATGGTTTCTGGAGGTAGGGTAGACATGTCTCTGAATGTCTGTATATATAAGATAGGCAGGATAAACAATCTAGAGGAGAAAAGAAGGGATCAACAGTTCCGGGGGGAGCAGGGAGCACAGGACAGGAGGAAGTGGGGGAACAGAAAGGGAGTGCCAATAAATCCAGGGACAGGGAAACAACAAGTGATCTAAAATAGATGGCGCTGAGGGTTTATAGGATGTCTGGTGGAGCTTGACTAAGAGCAATGGAGCTGAGATGAATTTCTAAAACCTAAATGAAGGCTAAACATGACAGTGGGATAAGAGAAAAGTAAAAGGAAATGGGAAAGAACTAGGAGACAAAGGACATTTATAGAGGTTGCAATATAGACATGTATATATGTAAATATTTATATATAACAGGGAAATAGATCTAGACACATATATTTATATGTTAAGTATTAAGGTAACAGACATTGGGCCTCTAACTCAAGTACTCCCTCAACACAAGAACACTTTGTTCTAATAATGTGGCATTCCATGATGCTTACTTTCTGATTGCTGAAGACAAACTGGGTGTATAAGCAAATGTGGTGAAGAAAGCTGATGATGCCCAGCTATCAAAAGATATAGTATGTGGGGTCTCAAAGACTTGAAAATAAACGAGCAGTCACTTGGCTGAGAAGCAATAAAGTTCACATGCGAGAAGCACACCAGTCTGTGTGATCATGAGGTGTCAATGGGATCAGCTATCAGGCATCAAAGACCCAGAACAAAAGATGATATCGATATGAATGAGGAGGAGTGCAGAGTGGATACCCAAAGCTCATTTTTAGACAACTGGACATCCCCTTACAAAAGGGTCACAAGAAAAAGATGAGTCAGTCAGTATAGCACCAATGAAATATACAACTTTCCTCTAGTTCTTTAATGCTTCCCCCATCTCACCCCATTGTCATGACCCAAATTCTACCTTACAAATCCAGCTAGACTAGATCATGTATACTGAAACAGATAAGAGATGGAAACAAAGGGAATCCAGGACAGATAACCCCCTAGGGACCGATAATGAGAGTAGGGTACCTGGAGGGGGAAGGGGAAGATGGGGTTAGAAAGGGTGAATCGACCACAATGATCTACATATAACCCCCTCATGGGGGATGGTCAACAGAAAGTGGGTGAAGGGAGACATTCGTCAGTGTAAAGCATGAAAAATAATAATTCATAAACTATCAAGGGTTCACGAGAGAGGTAGGGGAAGGGAGGGGGCAAATGAGGTGCCGATACCACGGGCTCAAGTAGAAAGAAAATGTCTTGAAAATGATGATGGCACCATATGTACAAAGGTGCTACACACAATGTATGTATGAATGGGTTGTGATACGAGCTGTATGATCCCCCAATAAAATGATTCTAAAAAAAGGAGAAAAAGGTTTGAAACTGATGGTGACAGCTATTATACAATTATGCTTGATCTAATTGAATTATGAATTGCTACAATATCTGTAAGAGCTCCTAATAAAATGATTTTAAAAAATTAAAAAGCCCAGACCTAGCCAAAGAAAGAAAACCAACTGATGTCACACAAGGAGTTTTCCGCAGTTCATGAGGAAATTCTATGATCTCTCCATTACACTTTGCACAAACTTTTTTTTAGCCCCCTCCTACACCACTACGATTCAGTCACTTATTGAATATGGCTCTTCCAGACATAGCCTTTGCTATTCCCACTCAACAACTTCCTTTTTCCCTAATGGATCTGGATCGAGGGTGGGCAGGCACTGATATGATTCAGCTGTAAGTGATTGGTAACTGAGTTCATCGTGAGTGTCTTTCAATTGGTTAGAAAATGAGACCTTTCCGAAGCAGGAAGTGGGGAATCTGACTACTAGCAAAAGAGAAAAGTCAAACAAAATAATAATTTATAAATTATCAAGGGCTCATGGGAGAGAGGGGAGCATGGGGGCTGGGAAAAATGAGCAGATGCCAGGAGCTCAAGTAGAAAGCAAGTGTTTTGAGATCGATGAGGGAAACAAATGTACAAAAGTACTTGACACAGTGGATATATGTGTGGATGGTGAAAAGAGTTGTATAATAAAATGATTTAATAATTTTTTTAAAGAGAATACCCAAGGGGTAAAGAGTATCCTTTGGATGATGCCAAGATCTTGGCCACTGAACCTCGTTGATCTAGGACAGTTCTGACACCATAGGAGCAGCAGCAGAACCACTAGACATAGCCATGGATTTCCCAAGCCAGAGTAAGTATAAAGCTGAGTGCAGGAGGCCAGCTTTGGGTGCCTCCAGCAGCTTAATTATGGGAGCTGAGAGCTGAGCCCTGGTGGCGTAGTGGTTGTGTGGGCGACTGCAGCCCACTGGGTTGGAGGTTCAAATCCAGCAGCAAGGCTGGGCCTCCTACTCCCACCACCAGAGGGTAGTGAGCCCCCCCCCCAAAAAAAATTATGGAACCTGAATTTGCTGATCCATGGGCTGGAGTTAGAGGCCTTCAGGTTGAGGCTTATAGCTGAGCAGCATGACCTTTGGGTATTTATTGGCAGCTCTGAAAAAGCTTTGTAACATAAGAAGCTAGGGGCCATGGCAGAGAATAAACTGGCCTGGCTGAACAAGTGTGTCCTGGGCATTTTTCATTCAGATTGTAACCTTTAACTTCCCTAATAAAAGCCAAGATTATGAGTACTGTCTGTGAGTTCTGTGTGGCTGTTGCTTTATAGAATACAGCAGAAAAGTAGAGTGCAGGGTACTTAGAAGACCATGGGAGGAATCACTGATGTCAGAATAAGGCTAAGAAGGATGAAGGGGAAAGGGCATGTCTGTGCCATGTCGTGTAGGAACCAGGTCACATGATGCCACCTATGTCATTTCCTTTTACTTACAAACACATTAACAGAGAAAAGGAAACCTCATTCAATCAAAAAGGCATTTTACAAACTATCCAAAACCCTTTAGTGATAGAAGCAAAAAAGAAACAATATACCTATCTATTTAGAAAGTTTAAAAAAAGAAAGCATTGCTCACCTCATTTATGAGGCCAGAATTGTCCTAATGTGGAAAGATTATAGGAGAATCAAATACTAACATCCTCATGAACACAAATGCAAAAATCTGTAATGAAAAATTATTTTACAGTATAGCACTGATGAAACATACAACTTTCCTCTAATTCAGCGGTTCTCAACCTGTGGGTCGCGACCCTTTAGAGGTGGAACAACTATTTCACAGGAGTTGCCTGATTAGTGACAGTAGCAAAATCAGTTATGAAGTAGCAACAAAAATAATTTTGTGAGGGTCACTACAACATGAGGAATTGCATCAATGGTTAACAGTGGTAGGAAGATTGAGAACCACTGTTTTAGTTCTTTAATGCTTCTTCCCCGCTCCCCCCACCCCCACCACTACTATCATAACCCCCAATTCTACCTTACAAATCTGACTCTACTAAAGCATGTATACTGGTACAGATAAGAACTGGAAACAGCGAATCCAGGACAGATTAAACCCCTCAGGACCAGTAATGAAAATAGAGATATCAGGAGGGAGAGTAGAAGGTCGGGGTAGAAAAGGGGAACTGATCATAATGCTCTACATATAACCCTTTCCTAGGGGAATGGACAACAGAAAAGTGGGTGAAGGGAGACAGCTGCCAGTGCAAGATATGGGGGGTGGGGGAACTTATAAATTATCAAGAGTCCATAAGGGAGGGTCGATGAGAAAGGGAGAAATGAGGAGTTGATATCAAGGGCTCAAGTAGAAAGAAAACATCTTGAAAATCATGCTGGCAAAATATGTACAAATGTGCTTGACACACTTGGTCTATGTATGGATTGTGATAGGAGCTATATGATCCCCCAGGTAAAATGATTTTTTTAATTGTTTCAGGGCTTAGAGAATTAGTAAGCCCATGGAGCACATTAAGCACTCGAAGAGCCAGGTGCTTCCAGAAGCACATGAAGGAGGAAGACCAGGAAGAGGAGGAGGCCAGGGGGAAGGGCACTGGGATACAGCTGAAGGTCAGCCTGCTCCCCCAGCGCCACTCACTCTGTGTGCCGACTGATGGCAAGGGTCTGAGCTGCTGGAGCCCATTTCTTATGAGCGCATGGCCTAGGCCATGTAGGAAAGAAAGGAGCCTGGGAAAATTTAAAGACAGCCTTCCAACCTAGAGGCAGGCTATGTCAAGATAACTGCTTCCCAGTCCAGTATGTTTGTTTAATATATACTTCCATGATTCTGTAGGAATACTCTTTGATTTCTGCTCATATAAATACATAGCCAAGAAGATATGATCACTGTTATAAATGACTGAGCAAATTTAAGAAATGAGGGACAAGAGAAATATCTCATTAAAAAATTCCGAACAGTGCTCGCTTCTGCAGCACATATACTAAAAAATTCCAAGTAATTTGCATGCATGCTTCAGGCTCAGGAATGAAGAGCAGAGTGGGAAGTGTCGGAGAGTGACTTTACAATGGAGACACTCACCCAACAGGGCTTCGGCCAGGTAAATCAAGGTCAACATCAACAGTGATAAATCATGTTGACTAGATGTACCCCAGCTATAGGATTACATGGTATGTTATACCATTGTGAGGATCTTCTCAAAATTCATAACCCAAATCTCATTATGAGAAAAGTATCAGACAACTTCCAGGGCTAGGACATCTTCACTTGAGCTTAGCCCAAAGGCTGAAAAGCGATGTGATGCGACATCTTACAACTTGTCTGATCAATAATCCTCAACACTGTCAATGACAGGGAAAGCAAGGACAGTCAGAGGAAATTCCATAGGCCAAAGTAACCCGAGAAGTAGGGCCAGGTAGATCCCTGAATAGGATCCTGGCATTGGGTAAAAGTTAAGGAAGCATAACTCAACAGTGGACTTTAGTTAGGGACCACATAGCAAGGTGATTATATTCACTGTGACACATGTGCCACAGGAGTCTAAGGCACTAGCGATATGACTGATTTGGTGAAGGCTATAGGAAAAATCTCTGCTATATTCTCATTTTTCTGAAAATCTAGTAAAACTCTTCTGAAATAAAAAGAAAATACCCTCTACTTTGTTTAAGTGGTTATATTCAAAATGATAAACTGATGGTTTTTGAATTTCTCTTTTCAATTGTAGGGAGGCTATAAGGCAAGGGGTGCTGCTGGAGGTTCAAAAACTACTCCCCTGCCATCAGGTCGGTCATAACTCACAGTGATCCTATCAGGGCTGAGGCATACTGCCCAGGGGGTCTCCCACGGGTAACTCTTTACACACAGGAGGAGAGTGCGTCTTCTTTGAAAAAACAACAACAAAGAATTCAGATAGTGAACAAAGCATCTCAAGAGGTCTAAGGTCTTGGTACACATTAAGGGAGGAATTCTTAACTTGGATATCACCTTCCACGTGGAATTGGGAGGTTCAGACGATTTGAATGGGAGAAAAAAGGTCTTTCCAGAATAAAGGGGCTCTGGTGGCACTGTGGTGAAAGCACTCAGAAGCCAGTGATTGGAGCCCCCCAGATCCTCTGCCAAAAAAAAAAAAAAACTGTGGCATTCCGCTTATGTAGAACTTCACAGGCATGAAAACACTCTGGGTCATTCTAACCTGTCCAATAAATTTACCCTGAGTTGGAATCATCTGAAAGACAGAGGGTTAGGGCTGGTGACGCAACAGTTAAGCACTTCACTCCTTTATCAAAAAGTTAGCGATTCAGATGCGCCAAAGGCCTCACAAAAGAAAAGGAACCCATATGGGGTTCCTCTCTCCCCTAGGCCTCCATGTTGGAGTCAACTCCTTCAACATAGCAATTAACAACGGAACTTCAGCACGAATCTAAGTTATGATCACAGTGAACAGACAAGGCACTATTAGTAATTCTGGCAACTATAAGAAATCACAGAAAGGAGGAGGCTTCAAAAATTTCCCCATGAACTTTTTAAGCCTCTTTATATTTTAAAGTGCATTATAACGCTGAATAAAAACTCAACTCGCTTCTATCAAGTCAAGTGTTTATTAGGCCCACTGTTAAGTCTTGATATTTATCACATAAATAATAAAGCATTTACAAGACTGTAGCACAAGTTTGGTTGATTAATATCATAATATCTAAAAAGAATTCCTTTTTCCTATAATCAGATACAGTTAATTAAATAGAACATGTAATTCTGAGAAGTATACGCACTTCACCAACTTGTCAAAGAAATCCACATACCGAAAGGACAAAAATCAAAACACAAAAAAAACTATGAAATCCAGTCATATAGACAATCTTGGCATGTATCTAGATTCTAATAAGAGTATAAACTAGTCTCATGCTGCCAAGTCAATTCTAATAGTGTCCCTCTAGGACATGGTAGAACGTGCCTGTGGGCTTCTGAGACTAAACCCTTACCGAAGTAAAAAGCTTCCTCTGGCTCCCATGAAAGGGCTGGTGTTGAGCAGCAGGGCTATTTTTATAAGAATATAGTCTTAACATTGTACAGCTGTCTTCTCCCCACGCATCTAATCATTCTGCTATAATATCCACATTGATGAGCTCTAATACTTCTTTTAGCTTCATTCATCTGCCAGTTGGCCAGACCGTGGTGGTTTGTGTGTTGCTGGAGGTATGTGGTGATGTTGGAGGCTGTGCCCCTGGTATTTAGATACCAGTGGGGTCACCCACAATGGGAAGGATCCTTTGGCCATTCTTCTTCCATCTGTATGCTGAGCGCACACGCTGAGACGTCTAACTGTGGAGAACACGGAGTCGGGACTGGAAGGAGACGCCTTCGCAATGTGCAGATGAGACAACCTTGCTCACTGAACGTGCATAGGACTTGAGGCACGTATCTAAGTTATGAGCACAGTTAACAGACATGGCACTATTAGCAATTCTAGCGACTATAAGAAGTCAGAGATACAAGGAGGAGGCTTCAAAAAGACTACAACCTTCAGTGTGGATTGTACCTCAACATACGGAAACAAAAAGCTTCACAAAGGGAACAATAAACATTGTGATGATACATATGAAGACTACTGACATTGTCCAAAACTTAATCTTACTATCATTCATGAAACTAGTAATCAACAAATCAAATTCTTTATTACACTGGACCAATCTAAAAGGCTCTCTCTCAATGTGTCATTTTGAGGACTCAGGTGCACCTGATCCTCATGACATTCTGAATCACCTCCTAGCCTGTGGAGTCTGGGCCATGAACAAGGAAGACTGATGCCTTTGAATGTTGGTGTCGGTGAAGAACACTGGTTATATACACTGTGCACTGCCAGAAGAACAAACGAAACGGTTGCGAAATCAGTATGGCTAAAAGATTCCTGAGAAGTGGAAGTGTTGAGATTATGTGTGGGCATGTTACCAGGAGGCACCAGTCTCTGGAGAAGTACATCATGCCTGGCATAGTATGGGGTTGGCCAAAAGAGAAGAAAAGCCCTTAATGCACTTGACTGATACAGGAGCTGCAACCACGGTGCTTACATAACAAGCCGGTGAAGAGGGCACAGGACTGGGCAGTGTTCATCCGGCCATCCCCGGGGCCACCGTGAGTAGGAAGCATCTTGAAAGACTCTAACAAGAGTTATTTCTTTTAAAATTCATCCCTTACATGTTTTCACTTATGGGTTTCACATGAGAAAATCCCAGTCATATCAAAAGATGAGGGTAGTAACCTATACAACTATCTGCTTACAATACATGACACAAAAGCAAAACAAGACCCAACAAAAATGAGAAAAGCCTGAAAGAACAACACAACAGAAACTAATTCTTGGTGACAGTCCCACCTTTCATCTTAAGGCATGCCTTGAACTCTGCCTTGTTTAATTATTAAATCAGGAGCTGCTCAGCAAGATGTGTCTACTCCTGATGGTTCTTAAATTCAATCCTGCTGACAGACTCTGTCCATTCGCTTCTATATTTAAGATTACCTGTGACAAGGTCTGAATGCTCATTTTTAAATTCAACTTTCATTAAGAATAGAACAATGTTTGACTGAGAGTTACCTTGGGGCCCCAACCTACCACCTCTTTCTTGGCATCACAAATGTGTAAAAATGAAAATTTTCATTATGCAAGAGTTTTTTCTATCTTATTTAATAAAATACCTTGCTTAGTAAGCATATTAGTCTACTGTGGTAGTTTACACATTTACTTTCATGAAAATGTGAAGAATTGAGATGCTGAAAATATTTTTCAGATCTGAATTTGGTTTCTATCCAATTCTTTGAATAACATTCTGTGAATTATGTAGATAATAAAATTTTCGGGCTGAGTCCCAGTGGCGTAATGGCTGAGTGCGGGACTATGGCCCATGCGCTTGGCAGTGGCTCTCCAGAAGCAAGGCTGGGTAGCTCCCATGATCACCAGAGCGCAGTGATGCCAAAAAAAAAAATTTTTTTTTTCAGTTTACTCCTTAAGCCTGGCCCACCTCTAGCCTTCTGGTGCACTTGGTTCCCACTTCCCAGACAAAATCCAAATGACCAACCACTCTCTTACCTGGCCTAGGTGGGTAATCTCTCAGTCTTCCTGGTCCCATCGTGAGTCCTCTAAATTGGTTCTCTAGTAATATTTGTAGGTATCAAATGTGACATGTCATGTTTTCAAGGCACTAAGAATAAGAGAGGGGACACCGAATGTGTGACTCACTGCCTCCATGAAGCAGCTCCTGATTTCACTGGGGCTACAGATTAGGGAGAAGGGCATTAGAGCACATGGGAGAAACACAAAGGGATAGAGAGGGAGAAGAGGACACCCTGGTTCACCAAGCCCCAAGGGTGCTGTTTCTGCTCAAAGCAGACAATGTGCGGGGAGGACCATTGGGCTGGCCCTACCTCGGGACACGGCATCCCTCACTGAGCCATGACACTGGAGGAGACAGCAGAGGGGACGCAGTGAGGTAAAAGTATAAGGTCTAATCCCATCATGCTGGAGAAAGCACAGAGGGCATGCATCAGAGCAGCATGGGGAGTGGAGTGATGAAACCCCAGGGAATACCTAAAATAGACTTGGGAGACAGAAACCCCAGGGAATACCTAAAATAGACTTGGGAGACAGAGAGTGGCACCCCATCAGACTGGACTGGAAACACTTGTAAAGGCCAACAAACAGGCCTTGAACTATTTATAAGTTTTTCCAATTTTGTCAGTGGCTTTCTTTTTGTTATTGCTATTTTGTGTTTGTTTTTTGCTGCTGTTGCTATTGTTTTGTTGGTTTTGTCTTCCTTTATTGTTTTATTTGGCTGATTTTTGCATTTAATGTATCTGCATGGCTATCTAGATAAGATAGGTAGGATAAATAATTCAGAGATAAAAAGAATAGGACCAATGGTTCCAGGGGATATGGGAGAAGGGGAGGTGGGAGAAAGGAAAGGGTGGGGGTGGGGGCACCAACCGAGGAACAAGGGAATAACAAGAGAATGAAAATCAATGGAAGGAAGGTTGTAGGATGCCTAGTGGGGCTCAATGAAGGGCACGGTAGCAGCGAGAAATTACTAAACCTGAATGAAGGCCGAACATGTTGGTGGGACAAGAGGGAAGTAAAATTGAAATAGAGGAAAGAACCAGGAGGGAAAGCACATTTATAGAGACTTAAACAGGCATGTACATATGCAAATTTATATAATTAGAGGCAAATAGAACTATGTATTCATATCTATATGTTACGAATTAAAGTTGCAGATGACTTGGTCCTCAACTCAAGTACTCCCCTCACACAAGAACACTATATTCAAACAACCTGGCATCTTGTGATACTCATCTTCCCGACACAATCACTAAAGACAAACTGGGTGCCTGGGCAAGTGCGGTGAAGAAAGCTGATAGCATCTGGCGTCTTCAAGGTTTGAAGCTAGTGGCAATCTAGTCAGAAGCAACAGAGTTCACGTAGAAGAAGCACACCAGCCCGTGTGATCATGAGGTGTCAATGGGATCAAGTATCAGGCATCGAAAACCCAGACTAAAACCATACCCAAGGTGAATTGGGTGGGGGAGGGGGAAATGGAGTGGAGACTCAATACCCATTTGGGGACAATTGGGCATCTCCTCACAGAGGGGTCACAGGAAAGAGATGGGCCAGTCAGGGTATATAGCACCAAAGAAACACACAACTTTCCTCTAGTTCTTTGATGCTTCCGTCCCCCCACTATCATGACCTCAAATCAGATTAGACCAAAGAATGCACACTCCTACAGATATGAGCCTGAAACACAGGGAATCCAGGACAGATAAACCCCTCAGGGACAAGGGGAGTAGAGATCCCAAGAGGATTAGGGAAGGGTAGGGGGAGAAAGGAGGAACGAATCAACTTGGAACCCCCTCCTAGGGGGAGGAATAATGGAAAAGTGGGTGAGGGGCAAGAGAGGACAATGTAAGATATGGGAAAAATAATGTATAACTTACTAAGGGTTTGTGAGGGAGGGAGGGCAGGCAGGAGACGGAAGGGGAAGAGATGGGGAACTGAAATCAGGGACTCAAGTGGGAAGAGAATGCTTGGAAAATTATGAAGGCGGCACATGTGAAAATATGTTGAACACACTGGAGGTTTGTATGGGTTGTGTCAGGAGATGTAAAATATTTTTAAAATAAAATGTTTTAAAAAAAACAAATGGAAAAAGTCTAGTAAAGAATGAATTGGTGCAAAGTAAAATGGACACAAGATACTATACTAGTAGAAATATGTACGGTGAGAGCATAAAATAAGACTGAAGAGCAGATTGGAGAGGGCGTGGGGAGGAAGGGGAAGTATGAGGCGCTAATACCAAGGACTTAAGGAAAAAGAAAATGTTTTGACAGAATGATGACGGCAACCAATGTACAATTGTGGTCTGCATACAATAGATGTATGTATTAATTGCGATAAGAATTGCATGAGCCCCCAATAAATAATTTTTTTTTAAAAAGAGTAGATTGTGGTGATTTTGGTAATTTCCAAAAACTGAAGGAAGAGGAGAAAACTCAGACTCAAAGGGCTCAAATAATGCAAAGTGTCTCTGGATATAAATTTAAGCGATATTGCAATGACATTGAACATACATAATAATTGAAAATATTTGCTCAGGTTCAAAACGATCTGTATCCCTTATACTAAAAAACTGTTTGGGACCATACTCTTTGGGTTGAACTTTTACACGCTACTCCATTGTCTTAGGGCACAGGATAAACAGTTTTAGAAAAATAACTTAGTCATCAGTTTTAAAAGTCTAAGAAGAAACTAAAAGGAATAAAGAAAAGACAGAAAGTAGGGAGAAAAAGGAGAGAAAGTATCTCTGGATTAAAAGGCATTAACACGGCTGAGCCCCGGTGGCGTCGTGGTTGTGCGCGGGACTGCGGCCCACGGGGACGGAGGTTCAATTCCAGCAGTGGGGCTGGGCCTCCTACTCCCACCACCGGAGAGCAGTGATGCCAAAAAAAAAAACAAAAAAAGGCAATAACAACATGTGACAAAAATGTACAGAAAGAGCATCACAGAATCCAGAGTCAATCCCTGCCCCACCTCTCAAACTACAGGTGAGCAAACCTGTATCAAGCAAGGAGGTGGACTATCATTCTCTTACACGTATCTTTGTACACCGCATACTTCAGGGGACACGGGAGCACAGTTTCTAAACCTGGGAAGAAAGAACTCCCAGACTTACCGTGGCCTGTGTTTGTGCCAGGTATTCACTCTCCATCTTATTCAGACGTATGTTTGTGTCCTCAAGCAATTCTTGAATATTTTCTGTGTGCTTCTTCTGAAGATCAAACTTTTCCTTTTCCATGTCTGCCACTGCACCATGCAGCTACACGATGAAATACAAAGTGACTTCATCATTACAAGGAAATACACTATTTTATAATCAGGGGTAAAAAAA
>PVJH01012780.1:0-62993 GCA_004026705.1 Nesogale talazaci
GATCATTTTACAACCCAGTTCACCATCTAAGCTCTAGGCGAATAAAAGACTTGCTTCAGCAGGCTCTCCTCCCTCACAGTCCGCGTGCACTCCCATCTCTGAGCCACCTCCTGTCTGTCACCACGCCTGCCTCACGGTTACCTCCGAAACGCCCATCTCATCTGCTGTTCTGCAGAAGGCTTTTTTCCCCAGACAACTCAGGCCACCCTGTTGATCGTGCCTTATTTCCATCCCTAAGGCATTTTAGAGTGACCTGCACAGATTAATAGTTCAATAACAGAGTTCCCAACTTTCATGGGAGAGACGCAGTGTCAGTTCTTCGTCCACACCGCCTCCGGCACAACTACCTGCCTGTGTCAGTGAAGGGTTCAGGGCTGCGATAGGCTGAATGGATGTCCACAGAGCATCCAGTTCTAAGAGGAACTAAAAGGAAAGGCCTACTGCTCTACTTCCTAAAACCCACTGAAGACACAACAAATCACCAAAATGTCATGGATTTCTTCTACCTTCACAGACTAAGAGAGCGGAGGGAAATAACCAGACTCACCAATGGACACAGGGGGATGGGGAGCAGGGAACGAACTTGAAAGGGGCAGTAAAAGCCATCATAAATTGGTGTGGACGTACAGGGCTGTGTGTGAAAGCTCAGCGAAGGGCTTTAGGAAGGATGAATGGAAACGCGGACCTCGAAGGGGGGCTGGCTAGGAAGGCACTGGAGATCAGATTCGGGACTGGCTGGAAAGTGCCCCCGTGGTGTTGGCGGCCTCTGCTGCAGAAAGAGTTCCGGCTCCTGGTTGTCTGGTCGGGGCCTGGACATTCGTGAAGACACTGTGAGTCATAATGTACCCCCAAAGTGTACATTAGTCTAATGTACACCCAAAGGTGAGGATGCATGCTGAACCTGGCAGCTTTTCCTTCCATTGGGCTTGGTGTTGCAATGAGTCAGGAGCCAAAGGAATGATAGCTAACAGCAGTCGTGTGGGGGGAAAGCCGTACAGCAGAAGATGATTCATCTTTCAACAGCCGTGTGGAAGAGCTATGAAGTGAGAGGAGGTTCCCCAGTCAGTCGGAGTACTCTCCTGTCCTGTGAAGGTCATCTTAATAAAGAACAGGAAGAGCTCACTGCTTAAAATCTGAGGCGGCTTTATGACAATCGTCAATGAAACGAATTACAGACACATCTCCTCCTGCTGCTTAGCTTAACTCTACGGTATACGTTCATGACCAATTTACAATGGCTTTTACTGCCCCTTTCAAGTGCATCCCCTCCTGCCCCCCAACACACACACACACACACACACACACACACACACACACGTTCTTTGATGTGCCAGGTAATTTCCCTCAGCTCTTCAGTCCATGAAAAGGGAAACCTGTTATATTCGTATCACAATTCTCCCCACACCAGTCCTGAGTAAGACTACTTTCCTAGGAAACAATTGTGGTGGCATTTCTCTGTGTTACAGGACTGTCCTGAAATGGCTATCTTTTTCCTGGCCCATGTTCAAGAAAGCCTTGTACACATGTTTTGTGACCTCACAATTTATATAAATTCCCCAAGCTGCAATAATACTAAATCCAACTACGTAACTGTGTAGCAAAAAGTTGATGGCAGATTTTAAGTCACAGAGTGAGAAATCTATGCATTAACATTGCAATTTTGAGTTCTTTAGTCTGTCAAGATGGAAATTCTTCCAATGTCCATGTATCTGTGGTATAGAATGAAAGGGGGTGGTTTTTTGGACACTATCACATAATTTAGTCCTTGACTATGAAATGTCATATTTTATCTCGCTACCAGTGTTTCATTTATGTATGTCTTTATGATAAGTTCTCTAAGATGTGAATAGGTTTCTTATACCTTTTATATCTTCCTTAGATCTTTGATTTGATAATGAATACGGCTACATAAAAAAATCTCTATAAAGTTTTAAAAAATAACACAGAGTTTTGTTTGATTTAAGTTAGGGATTAATAAAGTCTTGCAGTAAAAAGCCAGATAGTCACTGTGACCCATGAAGCCTCTGGGAGAACTATTCCATTCATAAGAGCAAGTATAAACAACACAAAAATAAATAAGTCCATATGTGCCCAAATAAACCTCATTTACAAACACAGGTGATAGGCCGGAATAAGTCAGCAAGTCAGGTTTTGTGAAACCGTAGCTTAAACTGTGCAAACATCCCCCAAAATAACGAATATACTACTCTCTACCACTATCCACTTTAATTCCAACTCAACTTTAAATTAAAATTCCGATGGGGGGGATATACACATTTCATTGAGTTCCCTGTCCAAGTGATTCCTTCATCCATTTGGCAGGGCTCCATCCAACACGCTCATGCCCCCTTTGCTCCTCATACCACGTGACCGCTTTATTCCAGCAATATGCACAGCTAAATTCAAATAGGCAAATCTATATATACACATTATATAACACTACTAACAATTTTCTGCCATTGTAATGTTTCCTCTGCGTCTGAAGAAATCAATTCTTGAGTTAAGTGTCTATTTTGTAAAGATTAACCTTTGAGTCCTTGGCTGACCTATTGAGTCACAGCATTTAAAATTCACCATCCCAGAAAAAATAGTCACGAATGTCTTCCCACTTCCCTCTCACTCCTGCTTACTTCTCAAGTATTTGTATTAAATATGAATTAGTGAAGAGGAGATATTTATTTTACTGTCAATTTCAAAGTGGGAATTCTATACAGCAAGATGAAGGGGCCACCAACTATTTTCAAACAGTTAAAATACCAGTAAAAGTGCCCTATGTGATAAAAACTAGAGCAATATGGTCAAATTATAACTTTTATAAATTATAACTTTTAACTTTCCACCTTAAAGGAAGCAATATATTTCCTTTATCTCTATTCCTATAATCCATCTCAAATGCTTTCACTGTCATTGAGCCTATACAGACTCAAGATGACCCTATAAGTCGGAGTAGAACTGCCCTGGGAACTTCCAAGACTGTAATTGTCTACAGAAATAGACAGCCCCCTCTTTCTGCTTTGAAGGGACTGGTCATTTTTAACTACTGACCTTTCAGATTGCAACCCAACGCATAACCACGACACCACCAGAGCTTCCTCCTATAATTCATAATCCTCATAAAACCCAAGTATTAAAACTGAATAAGCATCAGAAGATTATAGCAAAGAGATATTGAATAATCAATTGATTCACTCTAATGGACACCTGATTTCCATGAGAAAATATGAATGAAAAAATCAAATATAAATGTTAAAATGGGCTGAGCCCCGGTGGCATAGTGGTTGTGCGCGGGACTGCGGCCCACTGGGATGGAGGTTTGATTCCGGCTCCCAGGAGCAAAGGCTGGGCCTCCTAGTCCCACCACCTGAGGGCAGTGATGCCTTAAAAAAAAAAAAATTTTTTTTAAATGTTAAAATGAAAATAATCTGACCATATACTTTTTGGCAAAAATAATCCCAATGAGTGATGGTAAGTAAATTGTCATAATCAAGATATAAAACTAAGATTTTTATTGTCACTATTGGATGGCCTTCAGTTAACTGAAACTAAACAACCTACTGTATAGCACAAAACACTGGTTTACCCTATGCCACCATTCCCATAGCCATTACAATGTATGAGCCCATTGCTGCAGTCACTAGGTCAATCTCTCTTGTTGAAGATTGTCTTCTTTTTCACTGGCCCGCTATTTGAACAAGCATAGTGTTGTTCTCCAGGGATTGAGCTGCCCTGATCACATGTCTCATCAAGTCAGTCAACACCCCTCCATTCTGGCTTCTAAGGAGTATTCTGGCTATATCTTTCCAAAACATTTGTTTGTTCTCCTGATGACCCATCGTATATTCAGCATTTTCCACTGACCTTCCAATTCAAATGCATCAATTCTTTTTATCTTCCTTATTGTCCAGAGTTAATATGCATATGAGACAATTAAAAATGCCTTGCCTCAGGTAAGACACACCTTCGGCCTCAGAATGGCACCTTTACTTTTAAACACTTTAAAGAGGTCTTTGGTAGCAGAGTTACTCAATGTGGCATGTGACTGCCTGACTACCGCTCCACGGACATTGATTGTGGATCCAAGTAAAATGAAATCTCTGGCAATTTCAATTTTTTTCTTCATTTAATATGAGGTTGCCTATTGTGAGAAATTATTTTTCCTTGATGTTGAAATGTAATCTACACTGAAGACGGGAGTCTTACATCTCTAGCAATTAGTATTTCAAGACCTCTTTCTTTCATGTTGTGAATGAGTGGTCTTCCATTCTGATGATGTATTCATTCTTCCTATAGGTCAACTTCTTGATTAATTGTTTAGTTTACAGATTGAGTAAGGATGTAAAAGAATAAAATCCTGAGGCACACTTCTTCCTATGATTTTTAAGTCACATCGTATTCTGAAAATAATAGACTATACATTGTAATAAAATTAAACTATTCCCCAATGTCTAAAGTTTAGAGGCTGAGCCCCGGTGGCATAAGTGGTTGAGTGCGGGACTATGGCCCGCGGGCTTGGCAGTTCAAATCCAGCAGCGGCTGTCAGGAGCAGTGCTGGGTAGCTCCCACGACCACCAGAGGGCAGTGATGCCCCCCCCAAAAAAAACAAACAAAAATATAAATAAAGTTTAGAGGAAATGAAAACTTTGCTCACTGCAATCACACTTCTTTGAGGAGAAAGTTAGTGGATGTTGCAAATGAGCCACCTTTTTATCTCCTTAAAAATAAAGCTTTTAGCTAATGCTTATGCTGCATGCCACTTCCTTCCAAGACTTTTCTTTACTGACTTGACAGAGGTAGACAGCCTTTATTTACAGAAAGTGAAATTAAAATTTGAAGTTTATCGGATGATGGATATAAAACACAAAAGTGCGTTTAATGTGACTTCTGCTTTAGGGGAGAAAAAATGTCTCTCTCATCACCAGAACATAGTAATGATGGTCATCTATAGGAAGTTGGGATTCTCCACCATTTTTATTTCTTGTCTTCTTCTCTTTATTTTGGAAAGTGCTAGCCATAAGGACTTGTGTTTAACGTAAGTGAAAATAAGAATTTCCTACTAAAATTCTTGATTTGCTTCTATTATTTTTACTCTTTATGTTATATGTGTAGTTTTCACATAATAAAACTGGTGCTATACCCTACATGTGAAAACCAGTCTCAATATATACATAAATTGTCCCTCTATAAATTAATATAGACTTGGGTGTCACAGGATCCCTTCTGAGTTGAGAGAAAAAATTTTTATATAGCTCAGTTACAGTGTGGAAGTAACACCAGCTTAGGGCATCATGCAGCACGCCATCTGTTATCTCATTAAAGTAGTATTCTTTTTAAGGAACGTTTTTAAAATTGTACTTTGTGGAGATCACTAGTAAAAGCCCCTGTGAATGGATGGCAGGTTTCACCCACACTGTTGCAAATCCTAGGCTGGGTCCAGCCCGAGTGCTCTTGGGTATGTGGAAGGACACAGGATTAAAACTTGGAGAGTTCTTTACAGAGTGTATAGGAAGTTCATCACAGTGAAACAGAATGCATTATAGTCATGCCTCACTTACAGTTCACGTGAGTTGCATTTGCAAGTAAATACTGCACCAAGATACTTTTTTTTTCCAAGATACTTTTAACAGTGGGTACTCTCTGCATTGTGACCACAGAGTCCACAGAACAAAAGCACCAGAGGCCCCATGGCAGAAAGACTGGGTTTTGTACGCCCATAATAGTTACAGTCTCAGAAACCCACAGGGGGTCGCTGAGTGTCAGCAGGGACTTGATGACAGTGAATTCATCTGTACACAATTTTAACTAAACTTTCTTTTTAAAGTTATATGTACATATATACATACACATAATATATATGAATAAGAATTACATTTCTCCTTGTAATTCATAAGGTAATGCCCCATCCCTGACCCCCTCCATCACTTTCTCTGCTAACCTCCCATCATACTCTCCAAACTAGGGGAATGAAAACGTTGCTCACTGCAACCAAATTTTCTTCGGGGAGAAAGCTGGTGGATGTTGCAGATGAGTCAGCATTTTTGTCTCCTATAGAAATGAAACCTTCTGGGGAGACTTAGGTGGCATGCTGCCTCCTTACAATACCTTTCTTTGCTGATTTGAAACAAATTGCTTTTCAGTTATCTGAGATACTGGTCCCCTTGGTCACTCACCTTCTGGGTAGCCTGCCAGACTCCTCACCCTCTTTCCTCTCTGAGAATGCGGTTCCCGATTTCCTGCATGAAACGTCCACCTCACTCCTGCGCTGCTCTGTCAAACACCTCCCGCACAGCGTTGCCAATTCCCGTTCCCCACTAGATGTCAACCAGATTCCAACCCTCTACAGATAGATAGCAACAGATAGCAACCCTCTACAGGTTAGAGTAGAACTGCCTAGTAGGGTTTCCCCACCTGTCTGTCTTTAGGATGCAGACTATCTCCTCTTTGTGGTATGAGCTCAGTCACTGCTCTTCCAGGGCACCTTAATTACAATTAACAGAGATTGGTTTAGTGGTTACACGGTGGTCTGTGATCCACAAGGTCAAAACTACCCTGTCCTATATGGTCACTGCGAGTCGGCATCAACTGATATGGCAGTGAGAAGATTTTAACATTGACCAGGAAGCCAGAGGACAAATATGGGTGTGGGGCTACCCGCTGAGCATTGCTGGGGACAGCCCCCCCACCCCCCAGCCTACTCCAGATACAAAGTGCTGTCAGACTCCAGACTTTGCATCTGCCCTGCAGGTAGGGAGGAGAAGCAAGGGGTTTTCAACCTTTTTTTTAAATCATTTTATTGGGGGCACATACAGTTCTTATCACTATATATATATATATATATATATATATATACATATATATACACACACACACATTTTATCAAGCACACATTTGTACATTTGCTGCTGTCATCATTTTATTTTTTTTAATGATTTTATTTGGGATTCTTTTTTATTGGGAATTCTTACAGCTCTTATAGCATTCCATACATCATTTGTATCAAGCATATTTGTACACATGTTGCCATCTTCATTTCCAAATATTCTCTACTTGAACCCTTAGTATAAGCTCCTCTTTCCCCCTCCCTTTTTTTTAATAAATCATTTTATTGGGGGCTCATACAACTCCCATCATGATCAATACATATGTCAGTTGTATGCAGACCACATTTGCACACTTATGGCCATCATCACTCTCAAAACCTCCTCCCTCCACTTAGGCCCCCTGTACCAGCTCCCCATATTTCCCCTCTCTCCCACTTCCTCTCCCCCATGAATGCTTAATAATTTACAAAATGTTATTACTTTTTCACATCTACACTGTCTGATGTGTCCCTTCACTCACTTCCCTGCTGTCCATACCCCAGAGGGGAGGTTATATGTAGATCCCTGAAATTGGTTCCCCCTTTCTATTCCACCATCCCTCCACCCTCCCAGTATCACCACTCCCACCACTGACCCTGAAGGGATCATCTATCCTAAATCCCCCACGTTTCTGGCTCCAGTGTACATCCCCTGGTGAAGCTGGATTTGTCAGGTAGAATTGGGATCATGATCAGGGGTGGGAGTAAGGATTTGAGAACTAGAGGAAAGCTGCATATTTCATTGTTACTACATTATACCCTGACTGGTTCACCTCCTCCCTGCAACCTCTCTGTAAGGGAATGTTGCTTCACCTATTGATGGGCTTTGGGTCCCCAATCTGTACTCCCCCTCATTTATAATGATATAATTTTTAGTTCTTTGATGCCTGATACTAGATCCCTTAGACACCTCGTGGTCACACAGGCTGGTGTGCTTCTTCCATGTGGGCTTTGTTGCTTCTGAACTGGATGGCCACTTGTTTACTTTTAAGCCTTTAAGACCCTTGATGCCATATCTTTTGATAGCCAGGCATCATCAGCTTTCTTCACCACTTTTACTTATGCACACATTTGTCTTCAGTGATTGTGTCATGAAGGTATCATGGAATGCCAATTTAATAGAATAAAATGTTCTTGCACTGAGGAAACACTTTAGTGGAGTTCCAATGCCCATATGCTGTCCTAATACTAACCCTATAGGTATATGCAGGTAGATCTATTTCCCTATCATCATATTTAAATATATTCACCTATGTATATGCCTGTATTTAGACCTCTATCAATGCCCTTTAGGCCCCAGTTCTTTCCTCTATTTCCTTTTACTTTCCTCTTGTCCCACTATCATGCTCAGCCTCCATTTGGGTTTCAGTATTTTCTATTTTGCTAAGACAATAAAAGATTTCCCAAACATTCCATCCATAGTCTTCAGTTTGGCCAGAATGAGGTGACAGAACTGCCTCAAACTGAAAAAGAGGCTGGGAAAGTAGGAAATAGAATTCTTATGAATGGCCTCCACTTGAGGAGGGGCACAAAAGTAAGATTCCGTTATTAAGAGAGAAGTGGATGGGGGTTGCTTTTTTAAAAAGTTCTGCTACATGCTAACGTTGTCCTCTGCTCAGGTTGGTCTCTTCTCTCACCATCTCCAACACATGCCAAGCTCAACTCCTTCTTTGTGTCCTTGCTCTCTACATCTGTAGCATCTCACCTCTTCTCTCCTGGACTTGACGCCACACTCATCCTTCATGACTTTGCTCATCTTCCATCCATTCCCTGGAATGGTTCAGATGGCAAGAATCTCTGATTCATTGAACACACGCTTATTCATGTACAGTATGGGTTTTAATGTGCTCCTAGAATATATTGTGCACAGAGTCCTTATACTTTAGTACTGTTGTCATTGAGCATTTGTTGTTGCTGCTGCTATTGCTTTTAGATGCTGTTGAATATGCTCCATCTCATAAAGGCCCTATGTACAACAAGACAAAGCAATGCCTGGTCTTCCTCACATCCTCACAATCACTACTGTGTTTGGGCCCATTGTTATAACCATGGCGCCAGCCATCTCATTGCGAGGCATCTTCTTTTACACTGAGTCTCTGCTTTTCCAAGTATAATGTCTTTCTTTGGGGACTCGTCCTCTTGATAGCATATCCAAAGAATACAAGACAAAATCTTGCCAAGTCTAGCCTTGTTTCTCAGGAGCGTTCTGACTAAACATTTTCCAAGACAGATTTGTCTGTCCTCTGAGAACCTCTGGTACTTTCAATATTCCTCCCAAGCACTATAATTCAAACCCATCAACTCTGCAGTCCAACTTACTCGCTGTCCAACTCTGACATGCACATGAGGTGATTGAAAATATTATGACTTGGGTCAGATGAGCCTTTGTCATGTAATCCCTCTGTCTTGATTTAATTTCTGTAAGAACACTATAACCTAGGTCAAGATATCAATCCTGCCTTACACTTCTTTTATATGCCTTAGTTCCTTGTATAGTGTGGAAAGTATGACATCGACTCAGGAAATTACTGGCAAAATGAAAAATTCTACTAATTTCCATGAAAGGATAATATATGAAATATGTATATCCCACTATGGTTAAGACTTGCAGACAACACAGCAAGTAGACTTTGGTCAAAATACATTCCACAAAACCAGAAAATACTCTATTTGCCCCTCCATAGCAAAGGTAGCAAAATATGATCTTTCTTTAGACAGCTAAATAGTAACATTCAAATTGTCTCAAAGAGAGGCCATCACAGACATTTCAAATTGGAGGGTTAGGCTCCTAAGCCATCCCCTGCAAAGTCAGGCTACATAAAGTAGAAGTGATTTATTTTATAGAGATGCTGATCTACACGGGGATTAACAGTCCTGGCCAAACTCTGCAGCCAGTCACTGAGCAGATTTAGGTATGTGCTAAGAAGATTTGAAACTGGAAGTAACTTATGCAAGCAATACACTTTCTCCAATTCCTACTCACCAGGGTGGTTTTTAACAGACTTTGTAATTTGCTTGTTGCCCTTTCCTTGGCCTAGATACTGAAGAGACACAATGGAAATAAAATTGATTTCTCTCTCTTCACACAGTGCTATGGCCCAAATACTTGGGTTACATTTTGTTGTTCCAGCTACCAGTTTCTGTATGTCAACTACACTTCTTACAAGGGAAGAGCCAGATTTCTATGTCTCTGCTCAATTTCACCTCTCTCCTTAGCCCTGCTACATTTTGACACCAGTCCCTCCCTGCCCTGGCCAAATAAGTACAAAGGAGCGTAAAACAAAGAACACATTTTTATGTGGTTGCTTGGTTGGTTCAATTACATTCAATTACCACGCTAACATCAAGTCTTTAACATTTTAAAGAAGTAATATTATACTAGGTAGAAATTCCTTTTTCATATTCAAAAGCAGTTTAGTATGCATTTTGACAAATTACACTCTCTGATCTGACTCTGGTATTTGTGAGAAATTTCTAATATAAAAAATAAATGGAGTGAGAGTTGCCTAAGCAGAACACATGAGAACAAATGAATAGGGAGGAAAAGAGAATGGAGTGCAACCTGGTCCACCAATCCTTCAGGATGATACTCCCACTCAGAACAGCCGATGCACAAAGAGGAGCATATGGCCAGCCCCACTATGAAATACAGCTACCATCACTGACCCAAGACCTTTCGGGGTCAAGAGTGGAGAAACAGGGTCAGCATTATACCCTGTCTGTCACAACCACACCAGGGAAAAACACTAAGAGTGTGCAACAGAGCATGGAGATCCAGATGGAATGACCGCGATAAACCCTGGGACCGGGGAGTGGCACCCCATCTGACTCAGCCAGGGGACACTCCTGGAGGTCAATGAACAGACCTTGAATTATTTACATGTTTTTATATTGTTGTTTCTTTTTACATATATATGTGTGTGTGTGTGTGTGTGTGTGTATAGGATTGGGGAGAGTTGGTTGTTATCATTGCTTTATTTTCTTTGGTTGCTTCATTTTAGGAAGCCTTTTTTGGGTACATAGTGTTACCTTTGCAGGTCTATCTAGATAAGATAGGCTGGATGAACAGTCTGGAGGCAAAAAAGACGGGACTGATGGTTCCAGGGTGCAGGCCATGGGAGAAGCGGAGGAGGGGGAAGGAGATGGTGTTGACCAGCCCAGGGATAAGGGTATATCAATTGATCCAAAATTAGAGACAAGGTGGATGAGAGAAGTCCGGTAGGGATTGATCAATGGTAATGTAACAGAGAGAAAATACTGAAACCCAATGGAGGCTGAGTATGATAGTGGGACAAGAGGGAAGTAAAAGGAAATAGAGGAAAGAACTGGGGGTAAAGAGCATTTATAGAGGTTTAAATACAGACAGGCACATAGGTGCATATATCTATATGTGACAATGGGGGAAATAGATCAATGAACTTATAGGCTTAGTAGTAGAACAGTAGATGGGCATTGGACCTCCACTCAAGTACTTCCTAAATGCAAGAACACTTTGTTCTATTAAATTGACATTCCATGATCCTCACCTTGCCTACCCGATGACTGAAGACAAATGTGTGCATAAGCAATGGCGATGAAGAAAGCTGATGGTGCCTGGCTATCAAAAGATGTAGCGTCTGGGGTCTTAAAGGGAAAACAGGCGGCCATCCAGCTCAGACGCAACAAAGCCCACATGGATGAAGCACACCAGCATGTGGACCATGAGTTGTCAAAAGGATCAGTTACCAGGGTTTAAGAACTAAAAACCATAAACACTGTGTGCTCGCTTTCTTGCTAAGATCACTGATGACAAATGTGTGCATAAACAAATGTGGTGAAGAAAGCTGATGGTGTCCGCTATCAAAAGATATAGCGTCTGGGGTCTGAAAGGCTTGAGTAAACAAGCGGCCATCCAGCTCAGAAGCAACAAAGCCCACATGGAAGAAACACACCAACCTTTGTGACCATGAAGTGTTGAAGGAATCCAGTGTCAGGCACCAAAGAACTAAAATTATATCATTATAAATAGGGGGGGTACAGATTGGAGACCCAAAACCTATCAATAGGTGAAGCGACATCCTTTTACAGAGGGGTTGCAGGGAGGAGACGAGCCAGTTAAAGTACAGTGTAGTAACAACGAAATATGCATCTTTGTTCTAGTTCTCAAATGCTTCCTCACACCCACTATCATGCTCCTGGTTCTATCAGACAAGTCCGAGTAGAACAGGGGATGTACTCTGGAATCAGAAACATGGGGAATTTAGGATAGATACTTCTTCAGGACGAGTGATGGGAGTGGTGACACAGGGAGGGTGGATGGATGGTGGAGTAGAAAAGGGGAACTAATTTCAGGGATCTACATATAACCTCCTCTCTGGGGCCTGGCCAACAGGGGAGTGAGTGAAGGGACACATTGGACAGTGTATGATATAAAATAGCAATTTTTAAATTATTAAAGGTTCATGGGGGGGAGGGAGGAAAGGAAACAAAAAAGGGGGGGAGGAGAGGAAAGAGGAGCTTTTTTTTCTTAAGAGGAGCTTATACCAAGGGCTCAAGTGGAAAATATTTGGAAATGTATATGGCAACATGTGTGCAATGTGTTTGATACAGATGATGTACTGAATGTTATAATAGCTGTAAGAGCCCCCAATAAAATTATTTTAAAAAAATAAATAAATACATTTAAAAAAATTAAATGGATTGCAAATTTTTTGAGAGTCTCTTTCTTTTACCTGTTCTCCCCTTTAGTAATAGGATCAAGACAATCTTTCTCTTTCAGTTCTGTTCGTTAAGGTGTGTAACAAAAGCACTTTGTCATTCCGTGGACTCTATAAACCACAATCTCTATAAAGGAACAGTCTTTTAATTAAACCTGAGGAAGCAGGTCTTTCTTTGCTGCTTCAAAGGAATAAAAAGTACTTTATAAAATAATTGCTCTATTTATATATAGCACATATGAGTATGGATGCTTAATATTTTTTAATGTTTTTAAATAGCAACATAACCTTAATCTTAAATTGTAGGCTGCTTCAACATCATTTACTTCACATTCTTTCAAGTGCTTTTACTACAAAATAACATTGAACAAATGCATACTAGGAAAAATAAAATTTTTTCCCGGTGATTAAAGCAAATATACAAACTTGGGTACCAAAGATCACACATGTGCTTACATGCAGACCAATCAATCACAGAGAGAAAGTAAGACATTAACCCTAACTTTTGGCTTGCGTGTTTTTTTGTTTTAATACTAAGCAATTCCATGGATTTGTTGTAAATCTGACCACACAATAACATCAAGGCATTGGGGGCAGAGGTGTTAAAGATAATGGAGCCCAGTTGAGGAGACAATGACGAAATCTGCTGCATATTTTAAAACAATACGAAATCTGCTGCATATTTTAAAACAATACCACAAAGTATGTATGTAAGTTTCCTTGCCTCTCTCTTTCTAGAAAATCTACTCTTTCATGAGGGATCTGAAAGGGCTGCAATCAGTCAATCACTTCATCAAAACCTCAGAGCAAAAACTGATGCTTATGAACCTTAAATATTTTATCTAGATATAAAGCTTTCCTTTCGGTATGAGTACCACTAGTTCAATTTCTTCACTTGATCGTTCCTCAATGACACCATTTTCTTCCTTTAAAATGCAATGGGCTGAGCCCCGGTGGCGTAATGGTTGAGTGTGGGACTGCAGCCCATGGGCTTGGTGGTTCAAATCAAGGAGCAGTTCTCCAGGAGCAAGGTTGGGCCTCCTACTCCCACCAGAGGGCAGTGATGCCCCCCAAAAACAATGCATCAACCACTTGAAAAGACACATGTAAAACAACAAATATAGGGAATCCTTTTGTTATTATTATCATCATCATCATCATCATCATTTTTGACATTTGTTCTACCCTCACAGAATTTAGCAGTTTTCAGCATTCCATTTACTATCAAAGAAAAAAATCATTTTATTTTTCTACTCAAAATAAGTCATCTTAAACCCTGGTGGTTGGGCACTCACCAACTAATTGAAAGGTTAGCAGTTCAAATCTAGTAGCTACCCCTCAAGTGGTAGATGCGACTGCTTTCACAAAGATCACCTGATAGGGCAAATCCATTGTGTCAAGTGGGGTTGCTAGGAACCTAAGAAGATGCTGAGTGTCAGCTAAATGGATGCTGGTTAAGATAGCCCCTCCTGTAATCTCTAAAACAGCCTATTCTAAAGCATGTTAAGGATACCTAACTTTAAAGGTCAAGTTTTGAGAAATGCAAGGTCAAACAAAGCTTAGCAGATTTTTGTTTGTTTTTCAGTTGTTGCTTTTTTTTTGGGGGGGGGGGGCCACCACTGCCTCTGGTGGTCATGGGCGATACCCAGTACCGCTCCTGAGAGCCGCCGCTGGATTTGAACCGACAAGCCCGCGGGCCGCAGTCCCGCACTCAACCACTTACGCCACCAGGGCTCAGCCCAAGCAGATTTTTTTTTAACTAGAGAACATTAACCTCTAAATAGCCAATGTGCATTTTAAATTTGTAAGATGGTTGTATACTCTGTAGTGCATGCTTAATCTCAATGTACTCAATCGAGGATTTTGTTTTTATGTAGAATTTCCTGAAGCTGGGACACCTAGGTACTATCCTAGTGCTTGGACTCCCCGTCTTCCTCAATTTCACCATAATTTATACAATTTACTTTTTAAAACTTTACTATAGACAGGTTAATATTATGTGAGTGGTAGGCCCATTCAAAGTTTAACAGGGCGGGGAGGGGGGGCGGCAATAGGTTGCCCTATCAAAATTATACACACAGGCAGAATTTTATCAAAAAGGTGGCACTCTAAGAGCAGCTTCCATAAGTACTTGTATTATTCCTTATTCATATATTTATTAGCACCTATGGTGCTGATAATCCGTATTATGAATGTTAGCAATGGATTTTAAATGGTGAGACTGGCAGCTTATTAATTTGAAGTCCAAAAGCAGAGTCATATAGATAACCCTAAAGATTATCATGAATTTGGGCAACTATTTTACAGGCATCACCATTCTAGTCTGAGTGCAGTGTAATTCGGTGAATGTAAATTGGTTCCAGGGTGGTTCTCTCTACAGAGACACACTTGCTGTTAGTTCCTGGATAGATTGGGGGTTATCTGATGGCTATGATAAGGGTATCAGAGGGTAGCCTCTAGAATGCTGCCCTGCCTCTCTCTGCCTCAAGGGAAATTTTGTTTGATAAAGTGAGTCTGACACTTCCTGACATATCCTACAATAAATATATAAACTATTTTACGCCTGCTAGTTACTATGTGCTTTTAAAATAAATATATGTCTCAGTGCATATTAGAATTTAGTGCAAGATTTGTTTTCATTATAACCTAGTTGTAAAATTTTAGATAGCAGCTAAATTTCTTCTGAATCATTGATGAAGGAAAACAGCAACAACTGAACATAGTGGCTGTTTAGTTCAACTCTCAACATCTAAGAAAAAAGGATATACCATTTGCCTCAAGCAGGTTTTCTTTTCTCTTTTTTTCTTACTTTTATTGGGGGGAGTCTAATATCTCTTATCACAATCCATACATTCATCCACTGTGTCAAGCACATTTGCACATATGCCGCCATCATCATTTTCAAAGCATTCTCTTCCCACTTGTGCCCCTGATATCAGCTTCCCCCTTCCTCCTCCAGCCTCCCTTCCTCTAGAATCCTAGATAAGTTAAGGATTATTATTTTCATATCTTACATCATTCTTCATCACCCCTCACCCACTTTTCTGTTATTCGTCCTCCTAGGAGAGAGTTCTAGGTTGATACCTGTAATTGATTTCCCCTTTCTCCCCTCACCCTTTCCTAATTCTCCTGGTATCTCAACTCTCATTGTTGGCCCTGAGAATTTTAGTTAACCTGGATTCCCTTTGTTGGGGGCTGTTATCTGTAGCAGTGTGCATGTTCTGGTCCAATATGATTTGTAAGGCAGAAACAAGATCATGATAGTGGGGGGAAGGAAGCACCAAAGAACTAGAGGAAAGTTGTGTGTTTTATCCATGCTATACTGTACCCTGACTGGCTCAACTGTTCCCTGTGATGCCTCTGTGAGGGGATATGCAATTGTCTACAGAAGGGCTTAGACATTACATCTTTTGATAGTTGGGCACCATTAGCTTTCTTCACCACATTGGTTGATGCATCCATTTTGTCTACAGTGATTGTATAGAGAAAGTGAGCTCACAGAATGCCAGATTATTAGAACAAAGTGTTCTTGTATTGAGGGTGTACTGGAGCCAAGGCCCAATGTTCATTTGTAACCTTAATTCTTAACATATAGCTATGAGTACATAGTTATATTCCCCTCTCCATATATATATATACATATACATACATATTTATATTCCTGTATTTAGACCTCTGTAAATGTTCTTTGCCTCCTGGTTCTTTCTTTTATTTCCTTTTACTTTCCTCTGCTCCCACCATCATGTTCGGTCTTCAGTCAGATTTAATAATTCCTCACTGCTTCATTGCCCTTAATTAAGCTCCACTAAGTATCCTAAGTCCTTTTTCCATTGATTTTAGTTCACTTGTTGTTCCCTTGTCCCAGGGTTGATTTCCCCCACCCCTTCCTTTCTCCCCCCTCCCCTCCTTCCATCTCCCCCCCCCCCGAATCATTGCTGCCATTCTTTTCATCTCCAAATTATTTATCCTATCTATCTTATGTACATAGACATGCAGATACATTAATAAGTTCCATAACCAGGCAAAGCCAAATAAAACAACAAAGGAAGTCAAAACCAACAAAATAATAACAACCCCCCCCCAAAAAAAAACAACAAAATAATAAAAACAAAAAGAAAGTCACTGGCAAAAATGGAAAAGCCTTTAAATGGTTCAAGTTCTGTTTGTTGGCCTTTATGAGTGTTTTCCAGTCAAGTCTGATGGGGTGCCACACTGCCTCCAAAATATATTTTTTATATTCCTCAAGGATTTCCTCACTTTGTTTCCTTTGCTGCTCTGTTGCATCCCCTCAAGCAGGTTTTCTTATTTCTCCTTCCCCAACTGGCAGTTTCTTATCACCTATTCAGATTTTACTAAAAGAGTTTCACATTAGCTGAAAAGAAATGATGTTTTTCTGGTTCTCCTCTAGTCTTCCCTATTAATAAAGACTTACATTATCACTTAGGCTAAGTGTCTTTTGGCAAAGGCTGAACTATCTTAATATATGTGGTAAGATACGATTCCAATGGGACGAAAACCGAAGATCCCCTGTTCTTAGCTAAAGGGTGCATATAAAGGGGTGAGGGGAACCAGTTTCAGAACACATTTGTCCAAAGATCAGGCTGAAAGCGATGGATGGGACAGCTCGATTGCAAAAAGTCTGAAAGAGCAAACCTAACATTATTACCAGTAGGGAGAGTCCGTTGATGATTACTGATTGGAACAACCATCACTCTCCAAAATCCCAAGGTCATTGTCATTTAGTTGCTCTCAATTCATGGTCACACTGTATGTAGAACAGAGCTGCCCCCTGGAGTTTCTGAGCTTGTCCATCTGTACCGGACAGACATCTTTCTCCCACAGAGCAGCTGCTGGGTTTGAGCAGCTCAGTGCCGAACCCACAGTGCCACCAAACCCCCTGCCCCACAAAAGCTACCGTCGCTAAGTGTTGATTTTAATCATTTCAGCCTTTGCCAAGAGACCTAGCTTAAGTGATAATGTAAGTCTTTAATATGGAAGACTAGAGGAGAACCAGAAAAACATCATTTCTTTTCAGCTCATCTGAACCACTTTTGTTCATTCACTGTCATGGAGTTGATCCCAACTCATCGCAATAGAATCGGAGTGTACGGAACTGTCCGTGTGAGTTTCTGAAACGACAACTGCTAGCAGGAGTAGACAGTCCTAACTTTCTCCCATGGAGCGGCTGGTGGTTTCAATCCACTCAACTGTCAGATTGCAAACCAACATATAACCAGTCTTTCATCAGGGCTTCTCTATTAGAAGTCTATAAAGAACAAATTTCCCATTTTTCTTAGCTTATTTATCTGTATCAATATGGGCTCAAAGATTCTTATTTTAATCTGTCACTATAACACTATAATTTGTCTTCATGTTCAGCATGTTCTGTATTTGGTCAATGGGGTCCCTTCAAGCTGTCCTTTTTATCTCCATTACTCTTTGCCCACTTCTTTACCTTCCGATAAAATAGGACACGGCATTCTCAGTTCAATTTGTTCTTTCCCTGCCTCAACCAAATAATGGAGTTGGTTCAATTTTATTGGAGAAGAGTATTTGGAAACTGGGCAGTAAGTATGCACACTACCATGAAGCTATCATTGTGCTTTTAAACATTCTGCTAATAAAATTAGTAGGTTGATAGATTGATACTTTGAGTTCATACTGATGCCTCTGATTTTAATTCACCACTATAAGAGTTCAAGCTTGCCTTTTACCTTTCTAGATTCATAACTCCCTTCTCCAAAAAATAAGAAGTCTACCTTTCTCATCCATACTTTATAGGCTCAAAGGCTTTCCACACAAGATAGCTATTAATTACAAGGGATAAATGGTAACTTTTCAGTGGTAAAACATAACAGACATCACGTTAACTAAGTGTCCACAAAGAATGGCCTAGATAGAGAGCATGGGCTTCCTTAGACAAAGTACTAAAAAGGACACAAGATAGTGTCTGTAGCACCCCTGCTACAGGGGTGCTATATAATCTAAATCTAATCATGAGGAAACATCAAATGATACCAAAACAACTGTCCAGTATACTTCAAAAAAAATGTCAAGGTCAGAAAAAACTAAGAAATATTTGAGAACTATTCTGAATTAAAAGAAATAACTATAAAATGTTAAATGGGATCACAGACTAAATTCCTAGAGACCATCTTCTCCATAGCACACAAAAAATGAAGTTTACATATTAAATAACAATATTATCAATGTTAATTTTCAGATTTTGATAAATGTATTATAGTGATTCAAGAGGATATCCTGGCTTTTCAAACTATACCTACTATGTAAAGAGCTATGATGCTGAACAGCTTCTATATTTAGACAGGCTGGGAAGATAGACTTGGAGCTCTCACTACTTATGAAAAACGTAACCAAGGTAAACCCTAGGAGTCACTATAGTCCATGAAGGGAGCATGAGTCAAAACAGTTAACAGCAACATCTTCAACTTTCCTGCAAATATTTAAGGAAGGGGGAAGTATACTCCATATAAAAATATATGGTGCTACTGGTGATGGTACGAGAGAAGCGATTGGCTGGAGGGTTGTATCCTCCCCAGATGGTTCCGATGTGTAGCTCACACAAAGAATATATAGAAGACAGCCGAGAACAAAATATTAGGACATGAATAGGTGGAGGTTAGGACTGAGAGAGAGAGAGAGAGAGAGAGAGAGAAAATGAGGGTACAGTGACATGGAATCTAAAGAGCTGTTTCAAATTGGGGTAGGGCAGGGTGGAGCACAGGGAATAAATGACTTCCAGTGTTGTAAGAAGGTAAATAAGATGTGGATGGGAAAAGGGCCATTGACTGGTAATTAGGGATAGGAATACTCATTTAAATACATGTATGTTATGAATATGAGGAGTGTGCGCATGCATGATAGACATGCAAGAACACAGATGTTTTTCTCAAAATGTGTCCATTTATTAGCTCCTAATGAAAAAAAAGAATTAAAATCTGACATATTTCGCAACATCTATAATCTCCACTTGCCACCCACCTATCAATTTGCCATACTGCAGTATCCATATGTTGTTATGATCCTAATAGTTAGATTATTGATATTTCAAATACCCTCAGGGTCACCAGGATGGACAAATTTCACTGGAGCTTCTAGACGAAAAGAGTATAAGAAGCAAGGACTGGAAATATGTTTCTGAAAATTAGCCCCTGAAAATCCCCTTGGTGACAAGAAATATCCAATACAGAACTGGTAGATGAGCCCCCTAGATTAGCAAGTATCAAAATACACAATGGCCACAGCAATGAATTCAAGCATGCAAAAGATCATGAAAACAGTACAGGGTTGCTAACTTTCCATGGATGATATACATAGATCTCCATGAATCAAAGCCGATTCAGGGCAACTAACCATAACAAGTATCTCAAAACCTCTGCCATCACAGTTTTCTCCCTTGAAGCCAGCTGTTTGGCTTCCTGGGAGGGAAAGAGAAATTCTCCTACTGGAGGGAATGAGAGAGCCTTCACATAGAGAACCTTTCACCAAAATCATTGTGTTTGGTGAGACTTCAGGATGATGCGGCCTCAGCAAAAGTAAACACCTTGAGGGAATGATTTACTGGGTAGAGAACTCAGGGGACAATCAAAGTCAAATGGTATAACGTAGTCCGCCAAGACTAAGGCCTACACCCTACTCTAGTGAGTAGTGACTGAGATCTGAAAAGCTACGAATGACCATTTAAGGCACAATTATTGGCCTCTCTCCATCTGGAACACAGACGAGTGAAGAAAAGAAAAAATCCATTGTAAAAATGAGACCCGGGGTCTAATGAACTTTGTGAAGCTCACCCTCCACAATCCTGAGACCAGAAGAACAGCATGGTGCTGGGCAACCACTACTAACCACTCTGAGAAGAATCACCAAGAAGCTCTTGGATATAGTCAACGAAAAATGAGGAACAAAATTCAAAAGGTCAAGCTTAGTCCTCTGGATGAAACTGTTTCCCCCAGACTATGCCCTTAGTCAACCTTCAAACTTGGAACAAAACTCAACCCTGTGGATCAATTTTCAGCCAAACAATAGATGGGCCTAGAATGTAGACAACACAGAGGTGGTTGGTAAGCTCCTTGGAACAATCAATCATACAGGATCAAAAGGGTAACATTTGCCCAAGAAGAGCTTTCAGATGGCAGCTGGGGATGGGGCGAAGGAGGAATGGAAACTGCCAACAGGCACAGTGGGAAGAATGCTGTTACATTGTGGGGGTTGTGACGGATGCCACTAAACAAAATGTGCTTGAACCATTGCATGGAAAACCAATTTGTCCTGGAAATTTTCACCTAAACCACAATGAAAAGTTAAAAATATATACAAATACCATTTTAGGTGAAATGATGTTGGTTTTATCTGACTGTGAGGACCCAATTCTGGTAAAAGTATATTGAGGTTGACATTTAAATGTCTCATTGCTAAACTGCATGCATTATCAGATTTACAAAATAGGATTTATACTGCAGAGACTATTTAGATGGAAATAATCTTGTATACACATAGAAATAGCATTTACAAAGCATTCTCTGAGCCATGTCATCTGACAAAGTTTCTATGTGAGTAGCAGCTTCGCGGATCACGGAGTGAAAATTCAAACTTTCTGTGAGGAAAAGGTGAATATGTTTTGTGGAAAACTGAAGAGTCTGTTCCTTTGAAAGTGCATTTGACCACCTCTGTGTCCAGCATGTGCAATTGGAAAAAAGTCCAGCCCATGGGGGAAGGGAGGGAGGGAGGTAGTGTCTTGGGCCCACTGGTTTCTGTCAAAGTGAAAGCAGGTGTTCGTAGCCTGGGACACCTCTGGAGGAGGCACACAGCACTACCTACTTCACGGGTCTGCTGCTGAGGAGGGACATCAGGGTATGACTCTGGGCCATGCACTGAGTTAGGGCAGGCAAGTGCTTGTGGTGACCTCTTCTTGAATCAGGAACAATGTTGTCATCTCCATCAAAATGACCTCTTTCTGTGTGGAGTGTTTCAATCCCTCGCTCTTTGGTCCCTGAACCCCAGAAGTCAGCTTCTTCATCAGCACGGGGCTGTTATTTTCAAAATGCTTGCTTGTCTGTCTGTCTGCAGTTATCTATGAATCTGGGCATTCTGAAAGCCTCACTCTCCAGTCGGCATTCTCTAACCCAATCTTTGAATACCCCTGTTGAACTAAGGGTGCCCTGAGGGTGCAGTGATCTACATGGTCAGTGGTTAAAACCACCAGCAGTTCCAAGGTAGAAAGACTGGAATTTCTATTCCTGAAAACGGTTATAAGCTAGGAAACCCACAGGGGGTCGCTATAAGTCAGTGAGTCTGGTTTTTGGGGGGGTTTGGGTTGAACCCTACTGACCTTGTCAAAAAGTTGACTTTTCTCTTTAACCACATGAAAGACAGAAACCGTGGTTGCACAAGCTTCTTTATAGGTTTCACAGAAAGCTGCTTTGGGGAGACTGCACAAGTAAGAACCAAAATAACCACCGCACCAGTGATCTGGTGACAGGAGACACCATCTTCTCCCACCTCCAGCTATGAGTCACGCAGTGTGGGCCTAAGTCATCACCAGTGCCTCCCTGGGCTCCAAAGCTTCCACAGGCTCTCCACCACAGTCATGGACCCACCAGCCACAACCCACTGCAGAGAACCACTAGCCACACTGCCTGGAACCCACCAGCCACTAGCCTCCTGGGCAAGTCAAGGGTGAAGTGGTTAGGAGATGAGTCAGACAGCAAAATGTCCCTTCTTTATTTCAACAAGTTCTACCTATATTCCCCTTATTAATTTTTTTTGATGAGTATGCAATTGGGAGTCAAGGAAATGTGAAATACAGAGAAATGTGTTGATCTTCAAAGCATGAAAATGTATTTGAAAACAAAAAAACATATACCTCTGGTAAACAGCAACCTTACCAAAACAGGAATCATTTCCACTCATCCAGGAAATACCCCTTCCATTAATATACCCAACATTAGCAGCCTCTCCTATGATTTGCCCACTACACATCAGTTTTGCCAGTTGTTAAATTTCACTCAAATAAAACAAAACAGGAGAGGGACAAAAACTGTCTCTGAAAGCTACTAAGGCAGTCTCTGGATTTTTTTTTTTTATATTAAATGCACTGAATAATCTTCTGAGTTTCTCTGGCTGCATTTTATCTCTGAGCTTCAGATTCTAGGTTTGCCTTCAATATTAAAATCACTCTTTTGTTCTCAGTAGAAAACATGAATCAAATATTTCCTATTCTATAATAAAACGCATTTTCAACATAGTCCCAAAGCAGGGAGGAAAGATAGCACTGCCCAAGTCAAGCTTCCCGATGACCCCACTTCATAGGATTTTACCCAGTTTGGGAAGCTGAAAGAGGTCTCTTTGAACCACAAACCCCAGGTCCATGTTCTTTGCTTGTAAACAAATGTACCAAATTAAACTCCCAATTTCCTAATTCAGAGATTTGTGCAGGAGGGGTGGTGAGAGCAGATTAAATAAGCATGGGCATTCTACTTTGTTGTCTAGATAATAAGATGATAGTAAGTCAAATTTTGATTTTACGCTGCTCTTTCAAGTATGTTCTTATTTGATATCACACGCTTGTGACAACCTGAATAATATTTCAAATCAAAAGCCACTGCAAAAAAGAGGGGAAAGTGACTTTTGTTTCGAGATCCCTTTATCTCAATGAAACAGTCTATAAGGAAAAGCCTAGCACACACTAGATTAAGCGCCCAGGCTAGGAAATCTATCAAAAAGCTAAATTTAGAAATAAAATAACTGAAAGAAAAATCATGTGAATCAACTAATAATTAGACTTACCCAATGGTTAGCAACTAGCTTATAATTTTTAGAAAGTCATGGCCAAATTATTTAGCTAATTCATCTCTTTCACACTCATTTTGCCTTCAGCAAAGTAAATGTAGACACAGTCTCTCTTGATCTCCCTGGAGCAATCTCCTGTCACCAGTGGCACACAAGAAGCTTTAATTAAAATGACAATTAACATCAGGACTTGAAGGAGGTGTGGGGTTTTTTTCTTCAAACTCTCATTTATTTTGAACCTGCTTTAGAAATGTTAATGCCAGTGTGTTTGCCTATCTGGAGCCTTAGCTCAGAGAAAAAGGTCCAAATATTGAAAGGTTGATTTCTTTTAGCTTTTGTTTAAAAAAAAAAAAAGAAAAAGAAATACAACTGATGGGTTTTTTCAAAGTCTATTAGCACAGACAGATTTGTCTTTAGAAAATGATTCTTTTTTTTTTTTTTGAGACAGATGTGATGAAAACTGTCATAGAGACCACAAAATTGTGTTTGGTCTTTAACAACGTTTTTTCACAAAGAGGAGAGAATCAATATTTGAAGTGCTCTACTCCCATGAAGAGCTACAGACTGAAACCACAGAGGTGGGTCTATGCTGTCCTAGTCTCTCCCTACAAATCAGAATGTACTCAGCAGCAGAGTTTAGCTCTAAATACACGTGGCTATAAGCTTTACTCTCTTTGACTTTATCATGGATTCATTCTACAAGCCCCATAAACAGGAGAACACAAGTCTATAGGAGTCTACAGGTACCCTACTTACAAAGTTATAGTCAGAATAAATGGTATAGAATTTCCTTCTATTAAAAGTTTTCAATACTTTTCTGATACAATCATTATCATCAGGTTTCTAAGGGTCACCTAACATATTTGCAAATACTTATTGATGCAAACTAATGCAAATACTTACTAATGAAATACTTGTTGATGGCCTGTGAAATGAAATATAATGAAATGAAATGAAATGCAAGTTTCTAAATAAGAGGGGAAAACAAGATATACATCAATCATGACAACCTAAATCTGAAAAAGTGATAGACAATGTGTTCGTCCAGGTAGACTAGAGAAACAAATTCATAAACACACACATGGATAAAAGGGAAAGATTTATATACAAGAGGAATGGAACACTGAGAAAGTATCCCATCCCAGTCCAGTCCAAAGTCATCAGTCCGATATTAGCCCATATGATCGATACCAGTCTATAATGTCTCCTTCCAACTCACAAAGCACATGCAGTAGAGGCATCCCGACTCTGGCAGGGGTCTCCCCAAGGCTCCTCGTTTCCAGGGTTCAGGGTCCATCAGCAGTATCCATTGGTGGTCGGAGCATCTCAGAACTGGCAGGGGTTTCTCTGTGGCTTCTCTGGCCCCAGAGGTCTGGTTCCATGAGGGCAAGCCCATGTGGCTTCTCCTCTGGCTTCTCCATTCTCCAGGAATCAGGATCGATCAGCAAGACAAGTCATCTTGTCTTGTCAGGAGTTTGTCCTCTCAGGAGTTCATCTTCTCAGTCAGTGGAGTAACTCCCAACCACTGGGGGAAATGGTCTCTCATCTCCACGAGGGAAATACCGTGAAACTTCCCAGAATTCTCAGGAAAAAGCCATGCCCACCCAGAGGCCTCATTGGCTACTCAATGGCTATCTTCAGATGAACAGGCTAGACTCCATCCCTACATCCCAATCATGAAATTGACATCACAAATACATGACCGCCACAGACGAGAAGAGAGAAGAAGCACTGCTGCATAGGTTGGTAACTCTTGCCTTTGTTATACGTAAAGCATTGCCCTTTCCATTAAGGTTGCTGCTATCTCTAAATAAATAGAACTTAAAACCTGTTGTGTGCCATCAGGTCAATCCCTACTCACGACAACCCTGTGACAGAATAGGGTTCTGTCAGAACAAAAATGCCCCACAGGCTTCTCGAGATGGCAATCTCTTACAAGAATGGATCACTGGGTCTTCTCTCCCACAGAGCTGCTTTCAACCCACCTGCCTTTCCGAGGGCAGACCCAGGTTTAACCATTGAACCACCGGGGCTCTAACACTGTCTCATGGCATCAGGTTTGACAGCCCTCTTGGTTAAAGCAACTTAAAAAAAAAATTCATTGCCATCAAGTTGTTGCTAACTCAAAGGGATCCCTTTAGGGCAGAGTAGAACTACCCCTGCGAGCTTTTGAGGCTCTATTTTTAGAGTAGCAAAAAGCTTCCACTTTCTCTCTCTCAGAACTGCTGGTGGTTTCAAATCAGTGACCTTGTAGTTAGCAGCCCAATAAGTACTCCAATATGCCACCGAGTCTCTAGAGTAGAGACAGTAAGTAGAAAATGTTTGGGTTACAATTCTGCCTCCACTAATGGCATAACTAGGAATCAGAATTGACTTTAAAGGAACTAATTGGGGCTGAGCCCCTGTGGTGTAGTGGTTGTGTGCAGGACTGCGGCCCACTGGGTTGGAGGTTCAAATCCAGGAGCAAGGTTGGGCCTCCTACTCCCACCACAGGGCAGTCACACCCCCCAAAAAATAAATAAATAAAGGAACTAATCTGTGTGTGTGTGTTTTGCTGTTGTTGTTGTTGCTGCTGCTGCTGTAGTAGTCTTGTTCTGTAATAGATGAACTGTTAAGTTCATCTTAGGTTAAGTCGCTCCACCGCTAAGGAGCAGTTTTTTCGTTAGTAAAATGAAGTAACAAATGCACTTGCTTCATAGGGTTGAGAGGATATTCACTGTGAGAATGTACACAAAGCACCTTCGCTGCTCCACGCATCTAGTAAGTGCTCAATAAGGAGAGATCATAGTCTAGGAAGCCCAAGGGGCAATTCTACTCTGCCACTCGGGTCTTTCTGAGTTAGAATTGACCTGATGGCACACATTACCATTCACATTGTTAGTATGGACACATATACATATCTTTAAATACCCATGCCAGTCTCCTACCAATAAGACAAACCTATTAAAAACTCCATCACCATCTTCTCTAGAGCCTGCTTCTTTCATTTTCATTCTTCCAATCTAATAAGAGCCATTACAACAGAATGACCCTGTGCACAACAGAACGAAACATTGCATGGTTCTGTGCCATTCTCATAATGATAGTTATATTTAAGCCGATTGTTGTAGCCTTCCTATCAGTCCATCTCCCTGACAATCTTCTTCTTTTTGTTGACCTTCTATGATGTCGTTTTTCAGAGACATGCTCTGGAGATGTTTCTGATACCATTTCCAAAGAACATGAGACTAACTCTCCACATCTTCCCTTCTAAGGAGTAGCCTGCTGTACTTCCTTCAAAACAGATCAGTTTGTCCTTCCAGCAGTCCATAAGACTGTCAATATTCTTCATCAAATGCACTGATTCTCTATGTTCTTCCTTATTCAATGTCCAAGTTTCATTTGCATTTTAGTTTTTAGCAATTTAGGGATCCAAGATTTGGAGATGACAAAGTGAAACAAAGGCTGACAGCATGAGCACTGGGCAGTCTTCTCCACACTCCAACTTGACAAAAGTGAAGTAAAAACAACCCAGCCACTGCAGTAGCAACAGCAGAGCGATTGATTCCACTAGCCTCTGCCTGGCAGAGAGTTCCCAAGTGCCTGGAAATGCCAAAGGAGGTATCAGATCATATGTATATTTTGAGATTATTTGTCTAAAACACTGCTTTTCCTGTGTTCTGACTTCTCAGAGGTATACTGATAACAATGCATTTAAAGAAATGCCTGGTGCAAATGCAAATTGGATTTCAAATAGAATTCAATTTTCTTTCCCAAAGGAAAAATACAGTTTAACAAAAGAACCATTACTATAATATGCTATCTGGAAGAAAAGTATTTATGAACAGCTTAAAGTTACTTACTAAAATAAAGATGCTTTCTGAGCTTAATAAAACAGATGGGAATCCAGCAGACTTTAAGCACTGGATCTATACAGTGAAGCTAGGAATGAAATCAATTATGCCAAAAAAAAAAAAACGATCAAATTGTGAGATCCATCAGAAAATTCGGACAGAAACTATCTTTAAAGACAGCAGGTCTAGATTCAGCTACACCTGGGGATGTACACTGGAAACATAGGGAATTTAAGATATGTAATCCCTCAGGACTAGTGGGGGGAGTGGTGATACTGGGGGGCGGGGGTGGAGGGATGGTGGAGTAGAAGGGGGGAACTGATTTCAGGGATCTACATACGACCTCCTGCCTGGGGTGCAGACAACAGGGGAGTGGGTGAAGTGACACATTTGGACAGTGCATAATATGAAAAGATAGTAACAATTTGTAAATTATTATTAGGAGGTGGGAAGGAGGGGAAATATGGGGAGCTGGGATTAAAAAAAAAACTGGAGGAAAGAAGTTTATGCCAAGGGCTCAAGCAGAAAATATTTGGAAATGAGTATGGCAACATGTGTACAGGTGTGCTTGATACAAATGATGGAGGGCATATTATAAGAGCTATAAGAGCCCCAACAAAATCTATATTCAACAAAAAGAAAACAGCAGGTCTTCCACTCGCTTGCTGCCATCAAGTCCAGCCTGATACATGTCTGCCCATTAGGGAAGAGTGGAACGGTCCCTTTGTGTTTCCACGGCTATAAATTTTTAGAGGAGCAGAAAATCTCATCTCTCTCCATGGAGGAGCTGATGAGCTCAAATTAGAAGCCAAACATATAATCTATTAAACCTCCAGCTTGTCTTCCAAAGTCTTTAGGAGAATGAATTCCTCTTAGACTCACATCAAGTTCTCAAACACAGGCTGAATCCTCATAAGCCTGCTATGAACCATATAGTAAATCTTATCTCTTTTTCACTGAAATGCTATAAATATACCAGATTAAGAACTGCCATGCATTTATTTGCTCATTCATTCATTTCCTGTGGATCCAATTGTATCCAATTTCAAGGTATTTGAAGTACAATCACTGTATACTTGAAAAATCTACTCTTTAAATAGGAATTTAACTGTATTTCAAGTTGACATTAAAGCATTATATTTTGACTATGCTTCTGTTAGTCTGGGTTGACTAGAGAAATAAAGTTATGGATACACATAGGTGTATGAGAAAGAGTTTTATATACAAAAGCAGTTGAGTATTGAGAACGCATTTTAGCACAGTCCAGATCAAGTTCATAAATTCATGCTATTAGCCCAAATGTCTGATGCCAATCTACAAATTCCTATTCAGACTCACAAAACACATACAATGATGCCTAATGCAGGAAGATCAGAGGCCAGTGGGTGCAAAGTCTTGTGGATCCAGTGGCAGTAGATGCATCTTAGCACAGGCAGGGTCTCCAGGTGGCTCCTCCAGTTCCCAGGGTACTGGGTCTATCTGCATAGTGCCATATGTCTTGTCAGTAGAGTGTCTCTCAGGGAATAAAGAGAGAAAATGTGTCTCCTGCCTCTAAGGAGAAAATACAGGGATTCCCAGAATCCTCAGGGAATGGCCAGACCCACACAGAGGCCTCATTGGCTATAGCCTAATTGACAAACTAGACTCCACCCCTTCACTCTTAATCCTCTCAAGTCCCAAATTGACACCAGATTAGGTAACTACTACAGCTTCCTAGTAGGAAATACTGAAAGTACAAAAGATAACAATGAAGAAATCACCAAAAAAGTATTAAGTGGTCCTGCTGCTTATGATACAAACATAAGAAATTCTGCTAAAGATACTAGAAATTACAGAATTAAGATAATAGCAAAAATTCATACTCAGAATTTGTAATGGTGTCACATAAATGAAATATCAATGCAATATTTCACCACGCATTCTACTAATTTTATGTCATGAGTTGTATCAAGATATAAAATCATATCATCCACATAATAAATAATTGCAAGGTCTAGAGTCGCCAAGAGAGATATCTGAAATCCCTACACAACCTAGAACAATATTTAGCGTTCACTAATACTCCATGCACGGGAGAAAGATGGGGCTTCCTACTCCCAGAAAGAGTCTCGTAAACTCACAGGAGCAACGCTACCCAGGCCTGGAGGGTCACTTTGCATCACCACCAGCCCTCATGGAAGCCAATTTGAGTCTGGGTTTATTCAAACGCTTAAGACCACTGCTTCAAACGAATCAGAAGTCTGGGGATTACATAACAACCAAAAGCCACACTTGATTCCAACTTAGAGCAACACCATGGAACAGGGTAGGCTTGCCCCCTTTGTTTCTGAGACAGTAACTCTTTTCAGAAGCAGAAAGTCTCATCTTTCTCCCCAGCACTACATGGAGGTATTTTCAAGACTTCTGGTTTTGCCTGGCCCGCTCTACGTATTACAAATGCACTGTAGATTCTCCTAGGTTCCCTTGTGAAGCTCAGGAACACAGAAGCACCCACAGAGCGCCTGGACATGCTCAACAAAGACAGCTCACAAGCCCCTCCTATGCAGTGAGATAAAGGTACTGCCGCCTCACACATTTGGCCAACCTGGGCTCCTCAGATATTATCATTTAAAGGTCCTGCTCCTCCTGAGCCTCCTCCTTTGGCTGACCCTGTAAGATAATTCCAGACTGTCTCAAGAGGAAGCAGATGTTTAAAGTTGGCCAGAATCCAAGGTCTTAAAAATAGGCCGCATGCCTATTGTTCTATATGACAGTGAATGCCCATTATGTTTGGAAGCATACTAAATGGGCACCACACATTTCATTGTTTGGTCATAGTAAAATGTAGTAGGCAATTCTGACTGTGTGTAGGGACTGTCAAACGAGATATGACACATTTCATTTTCCTAATCACTAGCATGAATAGAAGTTAATTTGACGTGCCACCTTTCCGCCCTATGGCCATACCCTGTAAGCTTTGTGGAAGCAGTGTGAGAAACAACTCATGACATTTTTCATGTAAGAATATTTGAGTGGCCATATACACTCCTATTAAGAATCAACACCTATTGGAAGCAGCTGTCAAGAAATCAAACCATGTACTGCAATGGGTAAAGCCCTCTTCTCTAAGATGTTCCTGGCTCAAACCATGCAAAAGCTAGGCAATGACAAAGAAAGGCAGAACTTAGACATTTAGATTGTGGTGCTGGTGAAACATATTGAATACACTGTTGATTGTCAGAAGAACAAGCACATCAAACATGAAGAAAGCTAACCAGAATGTTTCTTTTTTCTTTTTTTTGGGGGGTGGGGTGGGGCACATCACTGCTCTCTGGCGGTGGGAGTAGGAGGCCCAGCCCCACTGCTGGAATTGAACTTCCATCCCAGTGGGCCGCGGGCCCGCGCACAACCACTACGCCACCGGGGCTCAGCCCTAGAATGTTTCTTGGAAGCAAGAATGGCAAGACTTCAGCTCACTTTCACTTTGGACATGTAATCGGGAAAGACATGTTTCATAAAGTAGAGGGTTGGCAAAACTGAGGGAACTCTTCCACGACGTGGCATGACATGGTGACGGCCACAATGGGCTACAATCCAGCACAGATTGTGAAGACAGCGCAGGACCAGACAATGTTTCTGTTGAACAAGAATCAGAGTCAACTAGATGACAATTAATAGCAACCTTTAAAAATCACGGTCTGGCCACTCGCTGTGCTCACCGCTCCTAAACACCAAACTCATGGCCATCGAGTCGATTCGAACTCATGGCTCAAGAGGGCAGAGTCGAACTGCCTCTGTGGTTGTCCTAGACAACAATTCACCTATCTCCCAAGGAGCTGTTAGTGGTTTCAAACTGCTGACCTTGCAGTTAGCAGCCCAGTGTATACAGAGCCCACGATGTCACCAGAGTTCTACTGACTTATGATTTCCTCCTTAACTTGTCAGAGGATAAAACTCGGAGGTGAGAAAGGGAAGAAGGGAAGGGTAGAAAAAAAACGGAGAGAAATCAGGAAGGCAGGGAGGAAAGCAAACATCTATATCTGTGTAGCTATAAATACCGTGAGTGTATGCTGATATCGACGAGCCCGGGTGGTATAGTGGGTTGCACATTGGTCTGCCAGCCACAGGGTCAGCAGGAGGAGACACCCCTGCCCCAAGGAGGAAGGAGAGGTATTCTCTTGTAAAGATTCACAGTCTTGCGGCCCCACAGAAAAAGTTCTACTCCATCCTAGAGGGTGTCCAGGAGTCAAAGTCAACTGTGAGTCAAAATCAACTCAAGGCAATGAGTTTGTTTTCTTTAAGATGTTGATACCTCTGGGTCCAAAATTTTTAATAAAATAAAGTCAATAAAAATTAAGTAATCCTCCACGAGATAGATGGATACAACCACCACAACAAGGGGTGCAAACATAATGAGAGAGTTACGCCGCAGGCATAGGAAGCAAACAATAATACCAGTAGTGAGAAATCTTCAGGATACAGCGAAAGGTAGAAAAGAAGCATAAACGATAAGAAATCTCCAAAAGTTTCATAGGAAAAAACTCCATCATCTTTTCCTTCCATTTTGCAAGGAATGTTTTGAAGCCTCCTCCTAGATTTCCTGTTCTCAACAGTCTCACACTGCAGAGAAATGACACCTACTTGGGAAGCAACAGAAACATAGTCTGACTCTACCCAAGATTGTAATATTAAGCTCAGATGTTTTCAGAGCAGTAAGCAGAGTCAATTAAGTGCCTGTACAAGATGCCTTCCCAGTGGGCCTAACATTACAGTTGGCATTAGTCTCTTCAGTTTAGAGTTGACGAAGTTATAGCTCAAACACACTAAATAACCTGTTCAAGTCATGCAACTGCAAAGACGCATAACAGAGTTTGAATTCACAAATGTCTGACCCCACAGTATTTCTAGCAGGCCATCAGGTCTGGTGCAGTAAGTCTCAGAAGCTCACAAGCGGCCATCGTAGACAGGAGACAGTCATTTGAGGCAAAAGAAAGAGTATCAAAGGAAGCTCCAGGGAGAGCAAATTCTTCTGTTTTTAAATCATTTTATTGGAGGCTCATCCAACTCTTATCACAATCCTTATGTACATCTTTTGTGCCATGCACATTTGTACGTTTGTTACCATCATCATTCTCAAAACATTTTCCTTTCTACTTGAACCCTTGGTATCAGTTCATTTTCTCCCTGCCTCCCTCACAAACCCTTGATAATTTTTTAATTATTATTTTTTCATGACTTACACTGTCCAGTGTCTTGCTTCACCCACTTTTCTGTTGTCTGTTCCCTAGGAAGGGGGCTATATGCACATCATTGTGATCAGTACCCCCCATCCACTACTACCTTCTCCTTACCCTCCTGGTAACACTACGCTTATTATTAGTCCTGAGGGGGTTATCTGTCCTGGATTCTCTGTGTTTCCAGCTCATTTCTGTACCAGTGTACATCCTCTGGTCTAACTGGACTTGTAAGGTAGAATTGGGATGGTGATAGTGAAGTGTGTGGGGAGTAATGGCTTGGAAGCATTAAAGAACTAGAGAAAAGTTGTATGTTTCATCATTAATCTAGAGCACATCCTCATTTGAATCACAATAGTTCATTGTACTAAACTGTACTGTTTTCTCTTGGGGTAGGAGGGGCACAGGGCAGGGGAAGAAACAGGCCCAGAGGAGTTAGAAAAACTTCAGCCACAAATAAAGCAGAGTTCACAGCTTCACAATCCCCTACATCAGGGGTCCTCAAACTTTTTAAACAGGGGGCCAGTTCACTATCACTAAGACCATTGGAGGGTCAGACTATAACTAAAAAAAAAAAAAAAAAAAATCTATGAACAAATTCATTGTGGGCCTGGGATGAGTCCCAGGACAGGCAGTAGCGGTGAAAACACCCAGCAGCCAGATAAATGTCCTTGGCAGGCTGCATGTGGCTTGTGGGCTGTCGTTTGAAGACGCCTGGTAAAGGAAGCCTCATGAGCTAAACTGGCTGTATGTAACAATGAGATCTCAAGAGGTCAAACCTAGTTGGACTGAAAAATGCCAATCATGCAATCCCATACCACTCTCATAGTATTCAGCCTCCAAAATGATAAACTTAATACTCACACAAAATATTGTTGTAATTTGGTGTGATCGACTATGTAAAGTGATACATTAAGTTCACTTAGAGATTTCAAGCCCCAAATGGGCTGACTCACAAGTGCTTCATAATCATTCACCGCCACATTATCTTATAGCGTCCTTGCTCATTTACTAGACATATTTTGCTTTAAATTCAGAATCCCTTTGAAATACTTCCTCAGGTTTTCTTAGTGAAAGTCACAAGGTTTTTAATTAAGTTGTGGTTGAATAAAACACCAAAGCATATCACTGTTGTATTAATATTAATAAGCAAGATATGCGGTCACAGTTAGAGTCTTCAGGAAAGAAGATTTGCCCCCAAAGTGCATTGGAGTTTCATCAGACACAAAGGGAATTCATGTACTAGGATGTGGTGTCTTCTGACCCATAACCACCCTGTGGCTGACAGGAACAGAACCCTGCCTGGACCTATCTTGTCCTGAATTCCATGGCTAGCTTTTGACTGATGTTGTAGCTACTGTGTCATTCTAACTCTGCAAGGGTCTCCTTTTTGACTGACTCAGGAATTTTGTCCTCTGCAACTACATGTCCAGATTACTCTTGAGGTGGTCTCTAAGTTCTGCTAGGTCTTACTCAAGGTCTTACTTTGACTCTCGTGACTTGTTTTACTTTTCTCCAGCTTCTAACTTGAACTTACATATGAGCAATTGATAGTGGGTTCTGTAGTTGGCCCCTGACCTTGTTCTGGCTGCTGATGTTGAGCTTCCACAGATGGAGTTGATTTGCTTCCTATCAACTCCATCACAGTTACACAGATCGGTTACACACATCTTTAGGCATACAAGTGCGAAAATGTTGGAATTTGTGTGCTGTTTGTGAAGCTTCTAATGGCATCGGTATAACAGTGAAAAAGAAAGTCAGCATTCCACTAAGGCCATGGCTTATTTTGCTTTGAGAAAATACTGGCATTTAATTAACATCATTTGTTTGCACCATTTCACTAAAGCCTCACATCAGTGGGCTGATTTGTGAATTGTGCATTGACAACATGATGGATTCAGTATTTCTAACTAGTGTACTAAATTACACACTAGTGTGTTAGTCGTCACGGTTGAGATGGAAATTCCAGCTATTCTGTATTCCCTCCTGACTCTCAAAACCACTTGGCCACAAGAAGGTTACTAGAGGAGAACACAGACAATGGGTAGGAGCACTTTTTTTAGGTGGGGCCCAATTTGCAGGTCTTCAAGGAACTTTTTGAATGCATGTCATTTCAAAACAGAGGTAGCACCCACATAGAAAGCACACTGCTGACCTGATCTAGGTCGAGATAAGCCCGTGACCTTAGATAAGCCCCTTCCCCGCTACACCAGGGAAATCAGAGTCCAACTGATCGTTAACCCTTTTTTAAGCTCTGATGGTTATCCAAATGTTCTTTCAAAATTCCCTAGCATTTAAAGCAAATACCTGACTCACTTTAGGAAATTGATTGATTTTAATAAGGTATTAAGTTATAGTTAATAAGGTATTAAGTTACTTATGAAGCATTTTGTGGACAGTTTTGTGGACAGTTTTCTATGAGTTAGAAACCCCCATACTAACATCCCAAGTTTGAAATCTCTGCTTTCTTCTTTTGAAGTGAAGGTTATTGTACATCTCAGAGCACCTTCTATATGTCCTAATCTGTCTCTAGGCTTTGTTGTTGTTTAATGAAAATACTGTCATGACTGTTAAGGACCATTGGGTTGGTTCCCACACAGAGTGAGTCTGTGGCGACACAAGTATGGCAGGTCATTCAGCCTCGCCAATACTGAGGAGCAAGTGTTAATCCTGCCATCCAAAACCATTGCTTTCAGTTATTTAGGTTCTTTTTAAATCCTCATGCCCATGCATCTGTCTCTCATCCATTATAAGTGCACAGTGAGCTGCCTGCTTGGTATGACAGAACTTATTGCTCACCTAAAAGAATGGGGGGGGGGGATAGCAGTGGATGACCTATGAAACTAGTAAGAGGTTTGGGGGAACAGAAATGTCAGTGGTCTTCCTCCAGCTCCTTACAGCAAAGGCAGTTCTCTGTTTCAGTGCTCCCCAGGGCACCAAGGTCAGTCTCATTCTTGGCTTATGAACAGGAAAGCAGCAGAAGCTCAGATCAAGGAGGCAGAGTCTCAGGGACACATGCGTAGACTCCTCGGGGAAGGTCTTGCACCAATGACCCTGCAGACTCACCCAAGGCTCCAGTCTCCCCATGCATGTCTCAGGAAGGAGGGAGAATGGAGACACATAAAACCATACACTATCGGTGCACTGATAAAAACTTGGGGAAATGGAGCAACTCACTCAGGAGTTCTTCGAGGAAAATATGCCTTTGGACGATGTGTGAGACATACTTTTAAAAAACGTATTGTTTGTCTGAAATTCCAACTTCGTGGGATGCTCTACATTCCAATTTGTGAGATCAGGCAGCTCTGCCTCCGTAAGATGGTCAATTTTACCTCAAATTTGATTTAACCTCAAACATGTAAGCCTACATGCACACACACACACACACACACATTGACGTTTGTAATGGAAAAGAACTGTTCATCTGCAGAATATGAATGTCAGCATCACTCTTAACAATAATAATAAATTTGTCCAGAATGATCACATCACAAACACAATGCCCTTGTGTTGTGCACACACATTTCACATGGGAGCAACCCAGTCCTTTCAGTTTGTATACTCTGCAGGAGAGAAACAAACTTTGTCTCGCTTCTCTTTGTTTAAAATATTCTTTTCTAACCCCCTTAAACCATCTGACTCACTGGTTTATGTCCCCCCATTTGTCCTAGGCTGGCTTCCATGCTGTCATGCTGCTGGAAGATATTCCAGCAGGGTCACCTGGTAGAGTGGAGAGGTTTTAGCAGAGTTCACAGATGAAGAAAGGCTAGAACACAAAGCACTGATGATCAACTTCTGAAAACTCATTGGGTCACAACAGAATGGAGTCCAATATAGTGCTGGAAAGTGAACCTTCGCTCAAAATGCATAGTGGCTGTAACAATGACTCATGCATTGATGATGGGGGTCTGTCCAGCTAAAAAGTCACCCTCTGGTGCCCTCCATCTTCTGGTGTGCTGTGCCTTACTTTACCAGATTTCCTGCTCTGGAGACCAGTCAGGATTCTCCCTCCTCGGGGAATTTTCTGAGAACATTCTTCCTTCTCCCCCATTTTGTCATTTAGCCAGTCTCAGGCTTCCTTGCCCTTTCCCTATCTGTAACTGCTCTCACTCTCACATATTCCCTCAAAACCCATTGCCCAATCTGCCAATTGATATTTATCTAAAACTTCATTGACATCTTCCTCCTCATAAGACTATGATTTCCTTGCAAACAGGCTCTAAGAAACTAGTAGAGAGTCTAATATATAGTGGGAATACAATCACCATAGAGTAATGAAGAAATAATACAATTAAGTTGAGAAGCACCTTCCTGTGCCAGTGGTCTAGAAGAACTCTCAGCTGTCAATGATGTGCCATCTTCATTTCAGCCCATTAAACAGAGTGCTCCTTCCCCATCCATAGTGTGGGTTTATCCTGCTCCATTTGGATGGTTACTTATTGATGATGTTTATGGTTGAATTGCTTTTGACCCTTGGTGACCCTTTGGTCAGAGTACAATAGGAATTTCTTGGCTGTAATCTTTATGGAAGCAGATAATTGGGTCTGTTTTCAATAGAATCACTGGGTGAGTTTGAACCTGGGGTGGGTTCAGAGGGTTCCTATTGGTTCAGCAGAAGCAATACTCTTTTCTTTTCAGTGAACCAGTTGTTAAAATGGGACTTATAATAAAAGTTCTCTCTAAGTTTGGTGGGTAGGCAGCACCCAATGTGGAAATCACAAATTTACATCCCTTATTCATTCATAACATTCACCATCAGTGCACTCTATGTGCCTATAGTACTATTTAATCTGTCCATAGGTATGCAAAATTAAACAGAACTACACTTGTATTATTAATTTCATATAACTCATTATGCTTTTAGTGAAATACCAAGTTTTATTTCCTTGTATTTGTTACTTTAGTAAACAAACATACAACATAAAGAGAAAAAAACACTCAACAAGGAGCAACATCATGGTTTAAGATTAATCACACAGTCCATGATGCTGGGATAAAAACAAAGAACATTAAAAGTCAGGCTTCCAATCAAGAAGCAATATGAAAATATCTTAAATAGCAGTTTTTGTCAGGTATTAGTTAATATTGTTCATTGATATTTTAAAACATATCATTTATTTGTGTGTACCTCTTTTGATGTCCTTATTTAAGTATTAATTCTATTTAATAATAAACTACCTTTTGATATATATATATAATTTTTCTTTTGGAAATGGTCATTGGGACAACAAGCAGGTTGCTGGATCAGTTGAATCCCACCACTTGTTCAAACCACTAACCTCTAGGTTAGCAACTGAGCAGTTAACTACTGCACCACTCAGGCTCCCTCAGAGACCTAGAGGCTTAATCAAACCCTCGTATGTGATGAGTTTTCAGCCTGGAAATCAGGTGGTAAATACGCTATAAACTCCTACCTTTGGTGTTCATTGCATATGCAGGGATAAAGTGGATAATTCACTCCTCCTGTCACTTAGCACTGAGGAGATCTGGAAGACCATCTTTTAAGGTAACACACTTGAAGAGGGGAAAGCAAGGAAGGTGTGACGGAAGGGAGGAAAAGAGAGTGAAATAGAGGGAAACGTTTAAAAGAGCATATTTTTAAAACTTCGCTTTCTACTCTGCATGGACTTAATATTTTATTTTCACTAAGCTATTTTAGGAATGAAGGCTAGAAAATGACTATTTTGAGATGTGTTAATGGCCTTGTGATTTCCTTTCATGTTCTGCAGCAGCAGCTAAATTAGCAGTAAGCATTTTTATGTTCATTGGCTAAGCTAGATCTTTTTAAAAGTGTGCAAATAGAAACTGAACTTAAATTTCAAATAATCCATCTAACATGGCAAACCAACATCCCTTAAGAAAATTCTTGTACACTCCCCAGCCCCATACACACACACACTCACACACACACACACACACACACACACACACACACACACACACTACTATCATGACCCCAGTTCTATCTTAAAAATCTGGCTACACCAGAGCAGGTACACTGGTATAGGTAAAAGTTCTTGACACAGAATTCAGGACGGATAAGCCCCTCAAGAACAATAATGGGAGTAGCAATACAATGTGGGTTAGCAGAAGGTGGGGGAGAAAGGGGGAACACACACACAGGGTCACAGGGAAACAGTGGACTGTGTAAGATATGAAAATAATAATAATTTATAATTTATCGAGGATTCATAAGGATGGGGGGTGGTAATGAGAAACTGATACCAAGGGCTCAAGTAGAAAGAAAACGTTTTGAACAAGATGTTAACATATGTACAAATGTGCTTGACACAATGGATGTGTTGATGGTTACAAAAGCTTAAGAGTCCCCAATAAAATTTAAAAAGAAGAGAAAATTATTGTATCAAAGAATAAGCCTATGCTATCAAATTTTTAAATGATTTTTTTCATCTATGAACCCAAATTATGTTCACATACTTGGTTTTAAATATCAGGATACTTCAGCTCTAAAAAAGATGGAGCTTCTGGTGTCTTACAGGCTCAAAGTTAAACACATAGCCATTAGCAGAGAAGCAAATAAGCCTACATTGAAGAATCACACCAGCCTGTGTGATCATGAGGTGTCATATGGATCAGAAAAGAGCCAAAAGTAACAACTAGAGCAATGAGAACAAGGGGGCCTGGAGTAGAGATGTGTGGCGGTCATGTATTCGTGACGTCCCAATTTCACGATTGGGATGTAGGGGTGGAGTCTAGCCTGTTAATCTGGAGATTAACAATGAGTAGCCAAAAAGGCCTCTGTGTGGGCATGGCTTTCTCCTGAGATCTCAGGGAAATCTCACGGTATTTCCCATTTGGAGAAGAGAAACTTGACTCTCAGTACCTGAGAGACGAACTTCTGACAAGATGAGATGACAACATGCTGATCAATCCTGATTCCTGGAGAATGGAGAAGCCAGAGGAGAAGCCACATGGGCTTGCCCTGATGGAACCAGACCTCTAGGGCCGGAGAAGCCACAGAGAGACCCCTCTCAATGCTGAGATGCTCCAACCACCAATGGATACTGCTGATGGACCCTGAACCCTGGAAACGAAGAGCCATGGGGAGACCCCTGCCAGTGCCAGGACACCTCTACTGCACGTGCTTTGTGATTCGGAAGGAGACATTATAGACTGGTATTGAATATATGGGCTAATATCGCACTGATGACTTTGGACGGGACTGAGTTGAGATGCTTTCTCATTGTTCCATTCCTCTTGTATATAAACCTTTCTCATATATCTACATGCGTGTGTATGAATTTGTTTCTCTAGTCTACGTGGACTAACATAAGATCCAAAACCCATATGTAGACAATTGGTTATCCCCCAACAGAAGGGTTATAAGGAAAGGATGATTCAACTAAGGTGCAGTATAGCACAGATGAGTCACACATCACTCCTCTAGCTCCTGAGTTCTTCCTCACATACGCACAACCCATTGCCATGACCCAGTTCTACCTGACAAATCTGGCTAGACCAGGAACATGCATTTGTACAGATAAGAGCTCTCAACACATAGCATTCGGGACAGCTAAACCCCACAGGTACAGTAGTAGGAGTAACAATATCATGAGGGTGGGGGATGGTCATGGAGGCGAAAGGGGGAGAAAAGAGGAGCCCATCATAAGGTTGGACATATAGACACCCCCCTCAAAAGGGGACTAACAACAGATATGTAGAAGAAGGGGGACAATGGACAGTGTAAGATATGAAATAATAGCAATAGATAATTGATCAAAGATTCACCATGGTGAGAGAGTAGAGGAGGGAAGTGGAAAAGGAGGCGCTAATATGAAGGATTCAAGTAGAAAGTGTTTTAGAAGTAATGATAGCAATATACATTATCAGAGCTGTAAGAGCCCCCAGTAAAATAATTTTTTAAATTAAAATAAAATTTTAAAAGGTAACAATAAATAAATAAATATTGGGACACTGACTTTTTTTGTAACTTAAGGACCTAGTCTTTCAATTTTAAAGTTATCTCTTCTTTTTGGAGATCCAAGGGGGTTTTTTATAAGGGATAGAAGCATCAGGCATTACAGTGAACTGAACACAGGTACCCTCATAAAACGCACACCCACATGTGGTGACCTGAGGGAAGAGAAAGGGAGGAAGGGGAAATGGGGGGGAGCGGGGAGAGAGACAGCTAGACAGGGACAGGAGCAGCTGGGGTGGGGAGAAGCTAAAGTTACCTTCACATGAGCCTTGGTGGTGAAGGGATTAAGATCTTAGTTGCAAACCAAAAGGTCAGTAGTTTGAACTTACTGGCTACTCTCCAAGGGAGAAATTTGTGGCAATCTGTTTCTATAAAGCTTTACATGGAAAGGGCCATCAGACTTGGTAAACTAGAGGGACAGGACAAAGAGGAGAGTCCTGGACATGCTGGGCTGACACAGTGGCTGGAACGATGGGCTCAAACATAACGATTGTGAGGATGGTGCAGGGCCAGGTGTTTTCTTCTGTTGTAAATAGGATCGCTGAGTCAGACCCCACCCTGCAGCAATAGATTCCATTGGGGTTTTTAGTTTAAAAGTTGTAGGAGCCATTATCTCATTCCATTTCTCATTTATGCATGCCAGCCTTGGATTCTTTTGTTTCTTTCAAGAGTCTCAGAGCCGTTTCACCGAGATATATCAAAGTCTTGACTTGGACAAACAGTCTATGGATAAATTAACCAGTTTCTTATCTGCTCATTAGGCTCATGTGGAACCTATACATAAATCAAGAACCAGCTGTATAGACAGAATAGCATAGTATTTCTGTTTAAAATCTAGAAAATGTGCTTCAGGTTGTTTCTCCTCATCATCCTTGTTCAATCTGTATGCTAAACCAATAATCAGATTACCTGGACCATCTGAAGAAGAATGTGGCATCCTGATTGGAGAAAGGCTTAGTAACAACCTGAGCAATGCAGATGACACATTCTTGCTTGCTGAAAGTGAGAAGTACTTAAAGCACTTGTTGATAAAGATCAAGGATCGCTGCCTTCAATATGGATTACAACTCAATGTGAAAAAGACCAAAATCCTCACAACTGGACCATTAAGTAACATCACGATAAATGGGAAAAAGACTGAAGTTTTCGAGAATGTTGTGTTGGACACAGTAATCAAGAAATCAGAGGACACATTGTATTGGGTAAATCTTCTATACAAAAGTGTTGCAAGCAAGGATGTTACTTTCAGGACTAAAGTGTACCTGACCCAAGCAATGCCATTTTCAATCACCTCATGTGCATGTAAATGTTGGCCTTGGACCAAGGAGAACCAAAGAAAAATCAATGCATTTGAATTATGGTGGTAGCAAAGAGTAATGAAAGTACTATGGACTGACAAGAGAAAAAACAAACTGTCTTGGAAGAAGTACAGCCAGAATACTCCTTAGAGGCAAGGATGACAAGACTTCCTTTCATGGCCTTTGGACATGTTACCAGGAGAGACCAGTTCTGGAGAGGGGAAGTAAAAAAGAGGAAGATCTTCCACAAGATGAATTGACACAATGGCTACAACAATGGACTCAAACCTCAGAAAACTGTGAGGCTGGTACAGGACCATGCAGTGTTTCATTCTGTTGTACACAGGGTCACTATGAGTGGGGACTAACTGGATGCCACCTAACAACACAAAGACAATGTAAGTATAGACCCTGACTCATGGCTTTCCTGATTTAAAACCATATCATATCCCCTTGTTCTATGCAAATGAGTAATGCTCCAGGCTCACCTGAATACTTAATAATGATCTATAATTCCTATACTTTACAGTGTTGTGTAATTTATCATGATACATACAATCAAATGCAAGTGGTTAATCAACAGAACACAGATAAACATCTTTCTAGTAGTCATTGCTTTCAGCCAAGATCTGATGTCCGTAATGACATCTCGAGTTTCATCCTCTTCAGAATGTGGCATGAGTCTACGGCCATACCACCCTGAAAGCGCCGATCTCGTCAGAATTTGACATGAATTTCTAGCACATCTCTTTGGGTACTATTGTCCAAGTGAATGCAGAAATTATCAACCAAATTCATGAATATCACATACATGCTTATCAAGGTCAAAAATGGCTTCAGCAGTATAGACAGGGAGCTGTCATGCATTTAAGCTGAATTTAGAAGAGTACATGGAATGACGAATATGGACTGCAGATCACTGCAAATATCAGCTATATTCAACTAAAACCAGAGAATAATAATAAAAAGCTTATCTGTGCCTTATTGGCTACACTTAGGCATTTGACTGACTGTGGATTCTAGCAAACTTTGGATAGCATTGAGATGAAAGGGAATTCCAGGACACATAATTGTGCTCATGAAGAACCTCCTGCCAGAGCCTCTTATAAATTAGTATTGGAAGCGAGCCTGAATATCAGTATGACTTGCAGTCAATAGAGTAAAACATTCTTTCGAAGAACACTCTCAAATGATAAATTCATTCAGAATGTTTTAATCAGTTAAATGTTCCTTGGCATTGGTACATGGGAGGCTGAGCCCCGGTGGCGTAGTGGTTGAGTGCGGGACTGCGGCCCACGGGCTTGGCGGTTCAAATCCAGCGGCTCTCAGGAGCAAGGCTGGGTAACTCCCATGACCACCAGAGGGCAGTGATGCGCCCCCCCCCCAAAAAAAAAAGTAGGCATTGGTACATGGAAATGATCCATCAAGGAACTTAATGACGAATCTATTCAAAGACCTTGGATCTCTTCTAAATTTCTCTTGAAAGCAAGGCGAGAAGTACTATAAAGGAGCCACGTATTTAAAATCTATTGAACTACCACAAAATACTTAACATTTACAGCAATGAGCCGAGCTTCCAGACTTGTACAACATACTAGATATAGTGCATTGAAGCCTAAAATAATTCTTAAAGTTTAATTTAATTTATAAGAATGTGGCAGTGTGGGCTGAGCCCCGGTGGCATAGTGGTTGTGCGCGGGACTGCGGCCCACTGGGACGGAGGCTCAATTCCAGCAGTGGGGCTGGGCCTCCTACTCCCACCACCAGAGCAGTGATGTCCAAAAAAAAAAAAAAAAAGAATGTGGCAGTGAAGTGAAATTTTAGTTCCAATTTTAATTATCCTCTTAGTTTAATAACATATTTAAAGAAAAATAGGGATGCACAGACTAATATTAATCTTATCACTCTGAATAGCATCATGCATACAAATTAAGCCACACACTAAGTCACGTTCCTTGTAATGTATTTTCAAATTAAGACCTTCGGTTCAAAGATGTGATAGCAATTATATCAGCTTAGGCAGCTTGAGGAACCCTGCTGGCACTACCCAAGTGAGCTTTGGCTGACTAACCTCAAAGTGCATTGTTCTAACCCCCAGTGACTCAGTAGAAAAAACATCAAGCTGTCAGGGTAAAGATGTCTCAGAAACTCTATAAAGTTTCAATAAGTTGAGACTGATGATGGCACCAGGATGCAGGCTGGGTGCCCTCCGCAGTTGGTGAAGAGTTGCAGACTTAAATGTTCGTGGTGTGAATCCACCCAGTGGCTATGCAGAAGAAAGGTTAACTCATTCCATCCATAAAGATTACATCCAAGAAAACCCTATGATGCAACTTGAACAACTCATGTAACACTCAAAAAAAAAAAGGACTAAACTCATTGCCCTTGAACTGATTCCTGCTCATGACAACCGTACAGGACAGAGCAGAACTAACTGCCCCTGTGGCTTTCTAAGGCTGTATCTCTCTGGAGCACAGAAAGCCTCATCTTTCTCCTGAGAAGCAGCCGGGGGTTGCAAACTCACTCACCTTCGGGTTAAACGCTCAACAGGGCCCAGCACACTTCCAGGGCTCCTCTCTTCAATATGACCGTGGTGAAAACGGTGAGTCCTGGGATAATGCAAACACTTAAAGCACTTGATATTGACCAATGTCCACGAGTTGTAGTCTGCTGATCGACTTTGAAAACAGTCGCTGAAAACCCAATGGAGCACAGTTCCAGTCTGCTGCACATCAGGTCAGAATTAACTTCAAAGTAACTAGTTGGGATTTTCTGTTTGTTTGCTTGATGGCAAAAATGGTGTAGAAGAACCTCAACTCAGCTGAAAGCTACCTTTTCCAGCCACAGCTCTTTGTAATGGCTCCACCTCTCATGTAGAAGGGCTATGGAAATATCTGAATATGTTTGTATAAAGAACGTGAGGAGAGACATCACTTGTATGAGCTATATACTCTTTGACAAACTGACTAAAGAATAATCAAGAAGGTGTTCATTAAAACTAATAAAAGGAGACATTGGTCAGTGTAAGACATGAAAAGATTTATAAATTATCAAGAGTTTATGAGGGAGGGAGGTGGGCAGGAGAGAAAATGAACTGATGCCAAGGGCTCAAATAGAAAGAAAATGTTCTGAAAATGATGATGGCAAGATATGTACAAATGTACTCAACACAATGGATTAAAGTGTGGATTGTGATTAGAGCTGTACAAGCTCCCAATAAAATTACCTTAAATAAATAAATAACACAACATAAGTTGAGCCAAGAAAGCATTTGGGGGGAAATATCTAGAGTACCAGAAGGTAGATGAGGAGCAATAGGTCCTGTCTTGACTAGTGTCTAAAAGCTAGACGTAAGATTCTGCCTTGGATTATTATTAGTATCACAACTTCACTCATTGAACTAATAAAACACTCCAGCATGCAACCCCCAAGATGTGACAGATCCATTAATGGTTTTCCTGTCTGTTTTATAAGCAGTGCATCTTTTAGAATTGTTTGAACCTGTCTTACCCTCTCTCCAGTCAACTCAGGTGAATCAATCCCTTGTGGAACCTCAGTGGAACCAACAAAAACTAAATCTGCACAAAGTGGCAAGATCTTCCTCAAGTGACGCTCTCATATCCTCATTCACAGTTATTGAGTCAATGCCTACTCAGTGACCCTAGCAATCAGGGCAGAACATCCCCTGTGAGTTTCCAAGACTCACCATGGGAGTAGAAAACTTCGTCTTCCTCCCTTGCTGCTGGTGGTTTCAAACTGCTGATCTTGTGTGGTGAGCAGCCCAACATGTAGCCATTACACCACCAGGGCGCCTTCAAATGAAGCTATGAGGATCCACAAATATACTAGTATTCGTACAGATCTGTATTAAATGTCAGATGCCTGTTGTTTTAAGAAGTATCTCAAGATATTAGTTCAAAATAATGATTGTGAACTTTTACTTTGTTTCTGAACTTCCCCTTATTATTATTAACTGGGTGACAATTTGCAGAGCGGAGCATCAGTAGTCCCATTTTGTTTCATCACCTTCATTCTAAGCCCCTCAATGTGCCAACACTTATTTTATTTCCTCCCTGTAACTTCTTTTTCCATCCTTCCTTTTTGTTCCCCCACCCCCACCCCACAGAGAGCAAGTTTATTTGGTGACTGCTGGTGCAAACATCAACCAAGAGGAGCAAGAAGGAGAGGTGCTGTGACAGTGAGGAGGCCTTGGGACTACATACAGTCAGTCTCACATGAACAAGAAAAGGGACTGGGCTCTGGAAACACGGGAAGGACTGCCCTCAGCTGTCTAGCACCACCCGGACAAGCTCTTCACCATTGATGCAGCCATTGCTGTCCTCGTGCCCTGCCACCAGCATCTCGACTTCTTTCTCCGTCGTCTTCTCGCCTAATGTGACAAGGACATGCCGGATCTCAGGCCCCATGACAGTGTCATTCCCTTCCTTGTCAAACACCCGAAGACCCTTGACATAGTCCTCGTAGATGCCCTAGTCCTTGTTCATGGCCACTGACTGCAGCATGGGCAGGAAGGCCTAAAAATCCAGCACCTTCACATTCTGCTCATCACTCTTGAGGTTCCCCAGGACCTCATTGAGCACCAGGTCTCTCAACACGTGCCCACAACGGCTATACAGGATCGTGCTGTCACCTGCTTGGTCGAACAGCTGGAAGGTCTCCTTGAACTCTGCGGTATGGTCCTCGGTGAAGTGACACATCTTGACTGCTCAGGGTCCGGGACCTTTTCATGCAGTAAAGGCCCCTTCCTTCTTTTCTTACCCTTCTGAACTTTGTCCTTGGGTGAGTGCTGCCCCTTTGACCCTTTGATTATTCTAAGGTATGTGAGCCTCTATAGTGTCATTGTTCTTCTTACAGACCTTACTATTGTTTGGCAGAAAACTGAATCATGGCAGTTGAGCTCACTTCCAGATCGGAAAGCTGAGTAAGGGCCATAGACTCTCTTTATGTGTTGTGTTACTCATTTAGCATCTCCTATAAACAAAAGGTATGTATAAATCCGTACATGTAGAGGCTCGTCAAACAGTACTTGCATCTCTCAGAGTTGATTGGGTTAGTCCAGATAAAACAGTGACAATCCAGACAAATGATTATATAGAAGGTCTTCCCTTCAATGAGGTGACGATCAAATGTTTAACAAAATACATAATAACTGGACCTACAGAAAACCGAGCTACCATAACTAAATAACTAGTTTAATTCACTAAATTATTACCACTCCAGTCTACTATGATTTGTGGAGAATAAAGTACTCTGCCTCATGTATCACCAACCATGCCTGATTTCAGTAACCTTTCTGGCTAGTTTTACTGGCATTTGTGCTATGGGGCTCAAGGGCTCAAGGGCTATTTGTGCTCAAGGGCTATCTTGAGGCTAATTAAATGAGAGGTTTATACTAAGCACTCCACCGCTGTCTTGATATTTACATAACAGTGTTTTGCACATATAAAAATTTTACTGTGATAGCTCCTAAGATAAATGATCATAAGTCATCTGTGGGATACCTGAGTATGGAAACTATTTCATTTCAACATTGTATACAGACTACCAAGCTGAGCACCCAACATATAATTGAAACTCAGTACATTTTTAAATGAATAAGCAAATTCAGAATATTTTGTATTCCTACATATGGGCCTAAAAGAAACTTTGAGCAGTTACATTTAATAAAGGCATCCAAAAGGAAAACTAGCTATCCTCCAGCATCCGAGTGTTAGAAGGTTGAGCATATCACTCAGTCTTTAAGGGTATCAGGTGCCCATTCAATGACGCTGTAAATATGCTCACTTCCCCAACAATGGAAAATATCTTAGGCTCCACGGTCACACCACTCATTACCGTCAGTCAATGCCAACTCAGAGGCACTCTTTAGGACAAGGCAGAACTGCCACGGTGGGTTTCAGAGACTGTAATTCTTTACTGGGATAAAAAGCCTCATTTTTCTCTTGCAGAGCAGCCAGTGTTTTGAACTTCAGACCTTGTGGTTAGTGGCCCAACTGGTAACTCACTATATCACTATGGTTCTTTGTGACCACACCAAGGACCCCACAAGTAAATTTTCAACATCAAAGTACTTTTGAAAAGTGAATGATACTACTGTAAGTATGACAGCATTACTTTTATACTTTGGTTTTGGTTATCCCCCAAATTCACTAAAATAGCCTTGAGAGAATAAAATACCTTGTCTGTTTTTACTTCTAAAACTCCATGCTAAACAGACCTCTCTATGCTCTTAACCATCTGTGAGCTGTAGAATGTTGCAATTAGAATCTACTGAGCTGGCACAAAGTTGAAGGTTTGCTTCTTAACCACTCTGGCATCATCCTTCTTTTAAGTAATTGAAGACACAGCACTAGAGAGCACACATCCGCAAGATTCTGTTCTCAGTACAAAGTTACCAGAGTTGGGACAAAAAAGTATTGCATATAATACTTGGGATAAATTTACAATAAAAAGGGCAAGTCATATATCTAATACTTGAATTCCTTCAAAACAAAAATATAATTAATGGCTCACAAAGCCTTCGAGTTATGTGTGGCTATACTGCTTAAGACATCAAATCACTGATTTCACTCTCACTGACACTGTCGGGTACTCAATGATCTAATGTAGCTCTTTTAGCCAAAGTCTCACCAAATGACATTTTTCTGGATACAGGCATGAGGACAGAGGGGAAGACACTATTAGGATTCACTTGTGATTAGCAGTATTCCTTGTGATTACTATACTGATGAGTATAAAATGAGCCAGCCGAGAAAGAGAAGGGGGGGGGGGTTACTACCAGCAAGAATCAGGAGTGAAACAGGTCCTCTGGACCCTGTGCAGTGAGTCTCCTGAGTCCAGAAGACAACTGTGACACCACAGGAGCAGAAGCAGCAACAGAACCAGGAACCAGATCATGAGACACAATAGTGGATATTCCAGTCCACAGACCAATAAAACTGAGTGCTTTGGGCAGGAGGCTCGCTTGTGAAGTGGGCACATAATTGAGGGGACTGGACTTGCTGATCCATAGAGCTGGTGCTGTATGTCTTGGGGTTAAGGCTTACACTGGGGTGGCATGAATTTGGGGCCTTTCCTAGCAGCCCTGAAATAATAACTATCATAAGCATTTTTCACCTGCACTGTAACCTGATAACTTCTTTAATAAATCAGTTCATTAGGAATTGCATCTGTGAGTTCTGTGTGACCCTTACAATGAATTAAAAATGCAGGGGGAAAGTATAGTGCAGGAAAAGCAGAGCATGTGCTCGAACCACTACACAATCTGTCACATGAATACATCCAGAGGAAGAGTGCACATTGTGTACAGGGCAGGTTCAGAGAATGATCAGATTGCCATTGTGGATCATGAGGCATCAGACCACTGGATTAACTCTTTGTGGAAGGGTCTGCTGTCAGTGGAAGGTCCTCTGTCAGGCTGAAATCAAGTGGGGATGGAAATTTTTCTGATGCAACATCACGCAGATTTTAGATTCTTCAGATACCACAGGAGCAGGAGGCCACCATGGTGGCAGGAAGTGGTTTGGGTAGTCAATTGCTACATTGAGATATCATAGGCTAGAGATCAAGAAAACACAAATGATTTTACAAATGTGACCTTCTGGACACCTGTGAACACATAACTGTGCTCGCCTCCTTACACACCAACCACACCACACCAGACACACACACACCTCTCCAAAGCTCAGCAAAATTCTCAGGGGAACCACCACCATTCTTGGAAGATTAAATGAGATGCTTGGGTCTTCCCACCTTTCCCACCACACATGAACAAACGCACCCACACAGACTTCTGAAATTTGGGCACATTCCACCCAATTTCTCCCAAGGAAACTCCCAGAAAAAGAAGCCACTAACTAACTACATTTTCTTTTCCACTGGCCTTAATTTTCACTCTTTGTGCCTTTCCATCATCAGTGTCATTTTCCATCACCTTTCCCCAAATCAGGCCACCAAACTGCCATCTCTCCCCTTTGCCCCATCAGTCAACTCTTAGTAATGCAGTCAATGTCAAATCTACATCTTACAAGAGGATAACATCTGTGGAGTATTTATATTTTAATCTAAAATAATTCTTCACATTTTATTGAGCAAAGCGACCCTATAATCAACTCTTTACACTGAATAATCTACAACCTGGACAGAGTAATCTGAGGCCTATTCTCTTCCGTTTCCTCCCTCAAATGCTTCCCTTCAAGGGTAAATGGAATAGAGTGGAGACCATGAATGGCACACATTCCCAAACTACAATGCACACTCAGGGCCTAATCTAGTTAAATTCCAGAAACTAGGTAGCCACTTCACACAGAATTAAAGACCTCCAACTTCCTGCCTTTGTGGAATTGTCCACATGAGATAGATATCAGTGGACACAGGAACCCAGTAAAACCTCTTGGACGTGAATCAGGGAGAGCATTCAGTTTGGAGGAAAAGCTCCACTGACAAATGACCACTTTGAGTATCTATTACTTCAAACCTGTGGAGGGGAGATTTGTGAAAAGATGTGGTTGGGGGTTAGAAAGGAAATGTCATGGCTTCCTATTTCTAATTATTAGAGATTGGTGTCAATAGACTCTAAGAAGCCACTCAGCAGCCACTTAGGATATGACACCAAGACCATAAAAGAAAAGGCGTAGGAGTGGTCTATTAAACTGTGCAGCTCACGCTGTCCACAGAAGGAAGGGGTAAAACAATGAGATGAAAGCCACTTTAGTGTTGGGTCCCTCCCACATCACAGTAAAATCGACAAAACCAAGCAAAGTGGGTGAGTTATATTCAATTAATATGGCCTTTCTGGTCAGAGTCCCTTATGTGATATAATTTTGGACTTCATATGCCTGTGGCTATAGTCCCATTTTCCAGGGCCTTATCTGCTAACAAACAGGAATAGGATGAGATGAAGACCTGAGCTTAGGAAAGGGTATGAACCCAGTCATACTCTTCATTTCATAGCTATTGTGGTTACTTATGACGGTTGTCAGTAATGATATGCTACTCTGAGGAAACAAAAGTTGTTTCTGGAGTGGTATAGCAAAGACTGCATCATTAAGTTTAGTAAGAGACCAATGCCTACAAGAAGCATTCTGCCAGAGGCCCAGGTTATATGTACATAAATAAAAAACAATTCATGATGGAGAATACATTATTATAGTTTGGGTGCCATAAAAAATGTAGCGGGTTATAAGTTAATTTGATTGCACTATTGACACGCAATTTCACTCCCCCCAACAAATCTTTGCCTGCAAGCTTTGGGTAGAAGCTGGGGGTAGGTACTGAGATGATTCGCTTATGAGTAATTATATACAGGAATTCCTGCCATACCTTCCTGCTATTATAAAAATGAACCTTCTGAGAAGCAGGAGGTGGGACTCTTTTTACCAGCAAGAGCCAGGAGTAGAGCATATCCTCTGGATACAAAAACCCCAGTGCAATGAATTTCCTGGATCCAGACAACAGCTATAATAACTTCAAAGGAGAGCAGCAGATTTGGAGCATGGAACAGAGTGATGGACTTCCCAGCCCACAGAACAAGTAAGGTTGAGCGTTTTTGTGCAAGAGACTGGCTTGAGGAGCAAGGTGCTCTTAGGCATTTAATTGGGGAAGCTGAGTTTGCTAACCCATAGAAGTAGAGTTGAGTGCCTTTGGGCTGAAGCTTACTAGAGTGTGTCTGGGCACTTAATTCAAGGAGTTGGGTTTGCTGATCCATGGAGCTTGAGGAGACTATCTTTGGCTTTAGGTTCATAGTATTTATGAACAGACTTAAAAGAACTTTGTAACATGTCCTGACAAGCAACTATCTTGAGCATTTCCCCTGTGTTACAACTTGTTGACTTCTTTAATAAACCCTTCAATTGTGAATTTTGTGAGTTCTGTGAAGGCATTGCGATGGATATTATAAGCCAGAGAGGTAACATAAAGAATATTAAGTAAGACAAACAGTGGATACTCAGTATCAGTGAACTTATATACACATAAGACTATAGTGAACATATTTTGCACTCATTCCTGAATCAAGAAAGAGGGAAAAGTATAGAGTCAGAGTCTTCTGCTCACCCTCTTGTGCCCACCCCACACCCTCTCTGCAAAATCCTTTCAAAATGCTAACGTTTGGCAGAGTGAGGACTCTCCTCCAGTGCTTTAATGGGGCCCGAGTGAGTAAATGCAGCCTTTCATGTGATTTGGGTTGCTTTACTAGCAAAATTAGAGGAGTTAGAAAAACAGGATGTACTACAGCCTGCACTCTGATAACTACTGATTTGTGCAACTGATTATTTCTCTTTGAAAGGAGTGCTAGTTGATTTTTTTTCCTCTTTTAACTCCATTCTGTGAGCCTGAAAAGCACATTCTCACCAAAGAGCTTCTGCAGGCATCAGGTTGCTGCGCACAGAACTAACCAACCTTCCCAGGCAAAATAGCTACATGCCCCAAAGTACTTGGCCCTGGTGTACCAACAGGGGAGGGGACACAATGGAAACAGCATCACCTCTGCCACCTACGAGCTGAATGATCTGTGACAAATAAGCCGAGTGCAGTTTTCTCATCTGCAAATTGGGGCAGTAACGTGATGTAAAGGAGAGAATGTACCCACATCCCATAACCAGACATTTCACATTTACAATGCTAGTAAAAAGCTGTGGGATCATGCTGCATATTAATGATGTACTATATCTGGGAGTAATATATGCCAAACACAAAAAGTGAGAGCAAAGCTGTCTATGACGGTGAAGGACTCAGCTGGGCCATGGTCCTCGATGGTTTGACATTTATGTAATGATGTCCTTGGGCAGTTACGTAATAATGGACTTTGGGATATTATGTGATGATGCAATTCGGCAGCTATGTAATGACGGAGTCGTGCTCCACTGTCACAGAATAAGCGATTTCACATAACAACCTGCTCTGGGGAAACCTAATCATGTCAGTGAGGAGGGTGAGTGTATGTGAAAATGCAGAGTAGCACAATGCCTGGCTCACAACGCACTCAGTAAGCAGTAACTCTTATTATACTCAGAATATCCATATAAAATTGCAATCACCACAAAGTCACAGTGTCTTAACTGTCTAAGTCAGGTTGATTAGACAATATGAAGCATTCAGTATCCCCAAGCAAAAGCCTTGGAGTCCCACTTCCATTCCCCAATGTAAAAATGTTTGCATAGGCAGTTGTCTTTCCCCCTAAGTCACATTATTACCCAAATCCTGTGCGTATGCTCATATCACAAAACTGCCTTTCACTGCCCTTTGGGTTCATATAAGGCCATTTTTCACTAAGACACTTGCCTTCATTTCACAGAAGTCACTGCATTTAGAATGGCAAGCAAAAGACAAAGCCAAGCAGAGAAGCAAATGCCAGGCAGTCAGTCAGACTCACTTAGCAGCTAAATGATTTGTTTTTCCCCACTCACCACCCAAGACATGAGTTTCAGATGGGTGCCTCAGCAAAACCACGGCATCATCATTTCTGATGCATCATGCATCAGAAAAGAGAAGAAGAGGAGAACTGCGCCTCAGGGTTTCTGTGGCTGTAAGCCTTTCCCCAGAACAGACAGCCTTTTCTTTCTCTCATGGAGTGGCCAGATTCGAACTGCAGACTTGGCAATTAGTAGACCAACGAGCAGCCTGCTATACCACCAAGGCTAACAATGAGAAGGCTAACTCCTCAACTCCCTTCCATGACAGCCTCTCTGTCCGTGGGTGCCTTTTTCTCCCTTAGTTCGATAGCCTGGTAAACTCTGAAAACACAACCTAATGCATTCCACTAGGCAATCTGCTTGGTGTTTTCATTATACCACATGTCTCCTATCACATATAAGCTTTGTTTTCTAGTTTTTATTGACTTGCTCTCTCCTACAGGAGGCTGGCTCGCTGGTGATCTAGTGGCGAAGTGCTCAACCACTAGATGAAAGGTTGGTGGTGGGCACTCACTCGGGGGTCCGAGGGAGACATGCCCGGTGACCTACCCAAAGGTCACTACTACAAACCCCCTGAAGTGCAGTTCTCCTCTGCATGCCCAGGGTTGCTCTTGGTCACAGTGGACTCAACATCAGCACAGAATGCCCACCTTAGACAGCAAGCTCCTTAAGCTGATGGACTTTCATTTTCATTTCAGATTCTCAAATACCTGTCACAATATCCGGACCAAAGTATGGTGCCCCAGTAAAGGATGGGTTGAAGAAGGACGGATGAAAGAAAAGCATGAACAGTCTGTTTCTCAATATAGGTCTATCTTAGAAAGAGTTCCGAGACAGACTAGGAAGACACGCCCTAAGACAGCAGGCACATGACACTATATCAACACTCTAGAAAAGGCCATCTGATTATGTAAAGAGTGAGATTATAAGAGATAGCAGAGCAAAAGGATAACAGATCTGAAGAGAAAAAGGAAAAACATAATACACCCACTCTTCAGTTATTAGTATAGGTTCCAAAGGTCAGGTTGATTATAACTGCCAGTTTACATTGTGTCATAATTGCCAAATCACTCAAAAGCATGGCCCAGCTATGTTAACACATTAACCTAGCCATCACAGGCAGCATTTCTCTCACCTCACACCTTATCATCTGTTAAGTTAGTCATTGTCAGATGTAGGTTGTATATTTAAAAATATCAGATAACAAGATAAACACTATTTGAATAAGATCAATACTTGTTAGCTAAGATAAATGCTTGCTATGAGAAGAGAGAATGTTTATTTATTATTAGAGTTATGTCTTCCAAACCAAAGTTTCAGAGTTTCACGGCACCTATTTTAGAGCCTGAACACGATGGGCCAAGCATTGAAAGAATGAGCTGGTGAACGATGGCTTCACGCCTTATTTCTGTGGGCAGAAGACTTCATTCACTTCCTGTTGTCCTCAGATTGACTCTGATGGATGGGGACAAAAAAGGACAGAGTAGAACTGTACATTTCCAAGACTGCACATTTTTAAAGAAGTAGACTGCCCCAGCTCTCTCCCATTGAGTGGTTACTGGGTATGAACCTTATAAGCAGCAGCCCAGACTTACCCCCTTCACCCTCAAGACTCCTTTGTAGATGACAAGATTTTCTTTCCTCCATAGTACTCTCACCAGATACCAACCCTAATTCCCTCGTGCACATCTGCTTCAGATGAGTGTGCACGTGAGAAGGCAGATATGAGACCTATGAGAAGGAAATGAGACCTTCACAATTAGTGCGACTTACAAAGTATGAGCTACAGTTACATGAGAAATGATTGAGAGTATTAAACCTACCGGGTACACACCAAGAATATTTTTAAGATGGCTTTATCTTTATGTTTGTCATATATGCTTTAATTCTTTTCTTTTATCTACGTTAGATTGTTCACTATTCTAGACTAAAAGAAACTAGGAAGAAAGCTCAGGTCATCTTCTTTTCAAAAATCAACCAATGAAAACCTATCTACCCCCATGGTCCTATCAGAAAGGGATCGTGGGGAGGCATGGACCAGACCATCTGTCATGCATGGGCTCAGACAGCAGATAACCACAGCAGTAATACCTGGAAACCGTTCACTGAAATTATGAGTTATCTAATTGGCATGAGTCATCTCCTTTGATAAGCTTCATATCAAAGCTTCCCATATATTCCCCCAATAGAAGGAGATCCTAAAGATAAGTTAATCCCCCTCGTTAATGAAATGACTTGAAAAAAATGTTTGGGCCGACTCAAATATACAAGCTGTTTGGGGAATGGTCTGCATGTGATGTTTGAGGCGTGACACTAAAATAGAACTAATCTAGTCCAGTTGTTGCCAGTGACATCACTTGGATGGGGGACAGGTACAGACGACACTGGTAACACCACCAAAATGACTGCTATCAAAATTTTCTGTCATATTTCAACTGAAATTTATTATTGTTTATAAAAATATCCATGTAGTAATAACAACAAAACATTCTTTATCAGCGCAGCTTATTTGTATCAATATACCTACAAGGTTAAAACCCTAATTTCTTTCTTGAATCATCTACTATGCTCCAATCAGAGTGGTCACTATTACTCGGTCACACAGCAGCACTTCAAATTACATAGTCTCGTTAGCAATCTTATGTTTGTTGCTGAGGTGGGTTTATAACAGCTAGTTTTATCAAATTGTCTCATGCCTTCGCTACACCACTGTGATAAGTGGAATTCATAACCTGCATCAATAACTTTTTTCAGAATGATGCAGTTAGTCATTAAAGGAAAAGGAGAAAAATTTTAAAGGCTTCCATTACTAATAATGGCATAAGGGTACTAATTGTTGTAACCAATAACAATCTTCAGTATAGAATTTATAAAGCAGTTTGTTGTTGGTATTCATATAATTTGAGAAAGATCACATTTAAGCAAGTTATACCTGTGCTCACTACATACTATTCTTTGATTAAAATTGATAATAAACATTGCCAAAGATTCTGTATCTTCTTCTCTGGGAGGAGACGCCACACTAGGTGGCATTAACCCTAGTGTTGCCACAGCTTTCTGCTGCCTTCCCGGGCTTAGTCCAGTGAGGCACGAGACGAATGTGCAAGACTTGCAAACTCCTAACTTTTCATCCCCCTCCCTCCACACACATATCTTGAGGGTACAAAAGAGTAGGTAGTTGGAAATTCGAGAGAACACTTACAGAAAGCTAGTGAAGTGTTGTGAATCTCAGTCTCCCCATCGGAGAGAGGGCATTGGGCAGCACTTGTCCTTCCCTCCTAGGCCAGGACAGGGAGTTTCAAGGGAACTTGTTTCCTGGATGCTTTAAGGTCACATTCTGACCCAGACATGAGTACCCTAAAGAGCAAGGGCTGGCTAAAGCAGCCTAAGCATCAGTGGAGGAGGTATATTTTGGGAAGTACATGCCCAATATGGATGGAAGTCCCATCCCTATGACAAATGTCTTCTATTCACCCTGTTGAATGTTCCCTTCATCTCTTATCACCGTACTCTGGGTCCCGAGGCTGGTTTCTAAGATTATATCAACCAGGTTTCCTAGTGGGTTTCTCCACTAAGAAATACCAGGAGAAGATACGAGGAAGGAATGAGACAGAAGACGGACAGGGCATTTATTCCTATGCCCCCAGCTTGCTCCCTGCTGGTGGAGAGGCTGTTTGAAGGCCACAGCTCCTACTGGGAGGTCTTCTACTACAGACGCAGCATTCGCTGTGACAGTCATGTACTCATGTGTCAATTTCATGATTAGGAATCTAGGGGTGAAGTCTAGCCTGTCAATATGGAGATAGCCAATGAGGCCTCTGTGTGGGCATGACTTGCTCTTGAGAAATCTGGGAAGTCTCACCGTATTTCCCAATTGAAGTAGAGAGACTTGACTCAGTCTCCGGGAGACAAACTACTGACAAGATGAGATGACAGCATGCTGATTGATCCTGATTCCTGGAGAATGGAGGAGCCAGAGAAGAAGCCACATGGACTTGTCCTGATGGAACCAGACCTCTGGGGCCAGAGAAGCCACAGAGAGATCCCTGCCAGTGCTGAGATGCTTCTACAGCCAATGGATACTGCTGATGACCCTGAGCCCTGGAAATGAGGAGCCATCGGGAGATCCCTGCCAGCACCAGGATGCTTCTAGTGCACGTGCTTCATGATTTGGAAGGAGACTTTATAGACTGGTGGGCTAATATCAGACTCAAGACAAATCCATATGCATGTTTATGAATTTGTTTCTCTAGTCTACCCAGATTAACACATTCACCAAGCTTTCTGTGCCCCTCTCTTTCTGGTTCATCAGGTTCAGGATGCAACTATCTCTGCACTACAAAGGAGGGGTCCTTCAACACACTTGGGAGAGTTCCTGAGCCCTGCCCTCAGTTGTCTAAATAGACCCTTCATCCAACTCTCCTTAAAGCCTGCTGGAACGTGCTGCCTGTGTCCTCCCAGATTCTGAAGATATGGGAGCCCCAAAGGGTTCTCTTTTCATCTTATCCAAGAATGCCTAGGAGCCAAATGAGGAAAGGGAACTTGGGGTGCATTGCTAGAATCTTATGAGCAGAAAAGAATAGCATGAGGGACCAGCCAGGAAAAATACACCACCCATGTGCGAAGATTCCCAATGAGAGCTGCACAGAGCTGAAGGAATCTCCAGGTCCCCAGACGACAGTGAGAATTTTCCTGTTCCTTTCCTGAATCACACACGTCACCCAGCTTCAAGAGCCACAAGCTGAGCCAGAAGCAGAGGGTGTCAGAGCTCAGGGTTGGAAAGAAGTGTCTCAGCATGGCAGCAGGTCTGCGTTGGGACAGAGTGAAGCACTTACTCAAATGGAGTTTGAAATTTGAAATAAATACTCAGGCTATATTAATTTCTAAGGACATATTCATCCATTAACTAGCTCTATTAATTACTAAGTTTCACAGTCCGCCGGGGGTTTTTTTGTTTTGTTTTGTTTTTTGCCTAACAGTGACTGGAAATATCTTAGGGCTACCCCTAAGTTTCAAATGAAAGCAAAGAGAGTGATTGGGTGCACAGAAAAAAAAAATGGGAAAGAACAATGGAAAACAGAAACACTGTTCCTATATCCTCCCTGGCCAAAGGTGGCATGTTTAATGGTCTGTGTCTTAAATCACTCACTCAAGAACACTGGAGATCAGTATTGAAATGGTAGGAATTCCATTCAACAATTTTATCCTGACTCAGTATTTCGACTCAAAGTTGAAATCATTCAAGTTTTCCCAAAAGTACATCTTCACATCTGTCACAATTGTCTGAGTCACGCCACGGGCCAAATGTGCCTTCACGGGAAGTTTTGTTAGAGGCGCCTGGAGTTGCCAGCTAAATAAGATGACTAAGACAAAGGAGACAATGGAGAGTTGCCCTCCGTCTGTCCTGAGGTGTACAGTCATGATATCCGTGACATAAACACCTACCGTGCTGCTTTAAATGGTACGTTGAAAATCACACCCAGCACCTGCTGTCATGGTTCCAGGAGTTATAACAGAAACTGGATTAAATGTCTTTACCCTCCCTCCTCATCCACCTTTAAGCAAATAAAAATAGAACTGATTGAGGTCATTCCAGTTTAATGTGGCTTTCCCCAAATAGCAGTTGACTATTCAAAATAAGGGGACCGAACGAACACATGTGAAACATTATTAGGACTCCAGTAAGATTCCCACCAACATACACAAAACCTGAACATAAAATTGTATTCTAGGCTTGACACCAGCTTCAGCACACTGGATTTTTCCAACTGCCCTCTCTTACTGAGAGGTGTTCCCCTGTGGACATCTGCTGCACACAGCATTTTCTTCCCGGCTCACTCTGTGTGACACTTAAATTTACAGAATAGTCGCCAAGTGGACTTCAGCTGAGTGTCCAGGGAGTCGTTTCAAGTCCTGGGCAAACTGTCTTCTAACTTGCAACTATTTGCAGGAACATTTTACACATGAGGCTAAGACCTATTCCTTTGCAAACACTTTTAACGTGCCTATCATTTACAGCTGGTGTAGTGGGTTATGCATTAGACTGCTAAACACAAGGTCTGCAGTTCAAAACCACCAGCTACTCTGAAGGAAAAAAAAGATGATGTTGTCTGCTCCTATAAAGTCTTACAGTCTCAGAAAAGCACAGGGCACTTCTACTATGTCCTCTAAGTTCTGCAAGTGTAGGAATCAACTCAAAGGCAGTGAGTTTTTGTGATAAGAAACCCCATCCATGCTGAAAACTACCTTTAAGATGCAAACGTTCAACCCAGAAAGCCAGTATTTCCCATAATTTAGCAATCACCAATCTGTCAAGTTTTCTCTCCTCCTCCTTGGCACAGAACACTTGTACCTTTCATCACATCTGTCTCTGACTCGGGGCAGAGTAGAATTGCTGCATACTGTTTTCAAGGCTGGGGAGCAGATCACCAGGCAGCTTTTGAGGCATTTCTGATGTCTGCAATGTGACCCTTTTAGCTAGTAAGCAAACACTCACCCTCATGCATCCCTCCCCACCCCGCAAAACCCCTTGTCATTAAGCCACCTCAACAAACCCAAACAAAAGGCAGTGATAGAATTATTGCCCTTCTTGGTGAAAATCGAGGCCTGATTCCCACTCAATACACATCATGCTCAGCAACTACCCATCTGTCTGTGGGGGCTTGTGTGCTACTACGATGCTGAATAGGCTTCGGTAGCGCTGCTATAAAACAGTGATAGGAAGAAAGACCTGGCAATCTGCTGCCAGAAATGAACCAAGGAAATCACTATGGATCACAGTGGCTTACAGCTCACAGGCAGCTAACAACCACAGTGTTAAACAAATGTCTACCGTCTCTTCTCAACCGCTGTCAATGTTGGCAGATCACAACCCCTGTGGCCATTCCAGACTGTAACTGAATGTGGGAGTAGAAAGCCCAGTCTTTCTCTTAAGCTGCTGGTGACTTGAACTGCCAACCGTGTGCATCACAGCCCAAAGTCAAACCAGGACACAGCCAGGTCCTTTGAAATTCTACCTATCCTTCCAGGTCTGATTGAAATCCCTATACCTGGATCCTCAGAAAGTCCTTCCCCAAATCAAACCAAGAGGAGTGGTGTCTCTTTAAACTGCCAAAACATTTACTTATGTGGGTGTGTCTTGTATAAACTTTCCAGCTCTTCATATTTTACCTCTCTAACTAAATCGGGGAACGCTAGGAATGATTCTGTGTACTGGGCTACTAACTGCACAGTCAGTTCAAACCCACCTGTTGCACCTGGGGAGAACAATTAGATAGTCTGCTCCCTTAAAGATTTATGGCTGCAAAAACCCTGTGTAGCATCTTAGTGAGCCAAAATCCACTTGATGACAGTGTATTTGGGGTTTTGTTTTTGTTAACTAAGTTGAAAGTAGCCCAAAAGACAAGTGATTTTATCTTTTGATGGTCACCCCAGTCAATATAATGGAACAAACCCAGATAATTGTTATTACTGTTCTTCTTATTATTCACATAGAGCAAGTTGCCACAAATGCCTATTGAGTGAGTAATAACAAGAACAGTAACAACAATTATCTGAAATTGTTTTATTTAATATTTTGTTTTAGGTATTCTAAGGGTTTGTTCAAAACAAGCATCTCCACTACTTATTGCTTATTGTGGTTGTTTTTGCAAATCCTTCTGTTAGTTGTTTCACTCACACCTCCTTGGGTGGCTGGGGGTGGGAATGAATTTTATAACCCATTCGAGATATTGTACTTCAGGAAAAATAATGGAAATCCATTCTTATCCTAGGGTGGTTTCCAACATCAAGCCCTTTAAAAGGCCGACATTCACTCAGGCTTTGCCTATCCCTCTTTGTAGCCAAGAATGCCAGTCCTCGCCAACCTTCCTTTCTCTTTCCAATCTCTCAGTACATCTTACGACTGTCTACCACACTCTTCCCTCAGCTTCGTTCTATTATGCAATATAATTTACCACAGAGCTTTCTGAGATGAGGTGTTTATCACCACATACCAACTCCACCACACACAAAAAGAAACCACTCAAAGTAGAAAACTCTTTTGAGAATGAAAGCTTGATCTCTGTGCCGAAATTCACTCTAAAACGTACCCTCAAAGCACCTTCTTCAATAGGAGAAAACAGGCTTCATGTGTTCAATTTGCTGTGGTCGTGTGTTCTGTGAAGTGAACCTTGAACTATAGACCTGATGCTTAGCCTGGGAACGAGACAAGAATATTTGAAATCTGGTTCTTTAGGAGAAATGTGAACTCTAATGGACCCTTACTAAAACACTGTCAATGTATTTAAGAGTATGAATTATTCCTAAACTACCCATATTTTTCAGACCATAAGATGTGCTTTCCCCAAAAAAGTGGGAGGTTGTGGGGGGGTGGAAATGAGCGTGCATCTTCTAGTCTGAAACTGTGGTGTCCCAGAACATTTTAGTATACTGGTACTATTTGGTTCCAAATATTTTTTCTTGTTTTCCTGCTCTACATACTGGGTGTTTCTTATGGTCAGGTGCATTTTATGGTCCAAAAAATATGGTAACTGCTGTCTCCATGTTGTTTCATTATTCTGCATTGATCACAAAGATGCATTTTTTCTTTCTTTCTTATTGAGAATTTTATCTGTTGTATTTTGTTATTGTTGTCGGTTGAGTGTTGTTTTAATTTTTTCTATATATGAAATCCAGGGTAGGTAAATCTGTAGAGATAATCACTGGATTGATTCATGGTTCCTTGTGGGTATGACAGGGGAGCAGGTTGTGGGGAAATGGGGACCAGAGAACAATGAACACAAGAAAGAAGAAATGTCCTGAAATTGATGGTGGTGATGATTGTACAACCCTACTTGATGTGACTGAACTATTGAATTGTATGATATGTGAATTCTCTGGCAATAAAACTGCTTTTAAAAAAATACACTTATTCCAAAAACACGTAGGCCATCATTCGCCAGCCTCTGGGTGAAGGATTTGTTTACTTCAGTCTGTTGGCTGTATGTAATGTCCAATGATAATGCTCAGTTGAGGAAGAATGGTTTGGATAAAAAGGATGCCAAGTGCAGCCAACACGGTGCTGTACAAGGTGCCCTGCAGAGATTCCACGTTCTTCCCGCAGCAGCTCTCAGACGCATTCCCTTTGTTCCGCATCTACCGGTGAGGAGGCTTACACTCTCCAAGCCTCCGTCCCAGAGCTAGGATGTACACAGGTAGGTCCCTTGCAGCTGATTTTTTTTTCCCTCCCACCGAAGCACTTAGCCACCAGGCAAAAGGCTGGGGACCTCCTGAGTGCATCCTCAAATTCCTAGGCTAATTTTCAACCTAGATCTTCATGAAAGCCAACCCATGACAAAGAAGGGTATGTAAACTTATGGCTGAAATGCATCGTGCTTAAGTAGAAAAGAGAGACTAAGGCTGAAGATGATTCACTCTTCTTTTCTTTTCAGTTGGGCCTGTAAGATTCTATTAAGAAATGTGTTTGTAAAACAAGTTAGTAAGGGCAAACTCTTTGTAATTCCGTACACTTGACTAGGGAAGGAAAATTATTTTCCCAGCAGTCTGGCTGCACCTTTACACTTTTCTCCCTCCAAACAATCTCACCAAAAACATTATTTTTCTCATTCTGATGCTTAAATCTGAAATAAAAGTGTGTTTTGCAAAACCTAACAAAGTGGCCATTATGGACCACCCAGGAGACAAGCAGTGAAAGGAAAGAGCCCCATTTATTTAAAAATACAACATTTTAATAGTGAGTGTGCAATGCCACTTGGGGTTCTGGTAGTCCATAATAAAATGAGTTGTGCTAAATCTATTTTCTTAATATTTAAAATGTTTTCTAAAATGTACCTTCAACTTCCTTGGCAACCAAAGCCAGTCCTTGCTGAAAGTTTTGCTCCACATCTGAACATGACCATATTAGGTGTTAAAAAAAA
>PVJH01012781.1:0-62985 GCA_004026705.1 Nesogale talazaci
AATTTCAGACTTTAATTTGGTTTGGGGGTTCATCTGCTTCCTCCTCCAAGTTCACTTCAAGTTTACTTTTCCTCTCTTTTTTTAGTCATTTAGATCAATATTTAGACTCAAGGGGTAATGAATTTGTATTTTTTTAAAACAAGGATGTGAGTCTTCACTTTCATTATAACTTTAAAGAATCTTTTAAAAAAAGAATGTATTCTATGTATTTACACAGCCCATCTCAACATATGAAATCAGCAATCATACCTTGTTAAAATCCCATAAGTGTGCTTGTCATTCACTTTCTCCACCTGTTCCTCCTCCCATCCTCTCTAATTTCCTCCCCTCCCCTCTCCCTGTTGTTCCTCTTGACCCTGGCCTCTTCACAATCTTGTATTTTGGTATAAAAAGCACTTTTCTTGTTCGTTCTTTTAATAATGGTGTTATTAAATATTTGTCTTCATAAGGCTGAATAACGGCCTAGTTTAATATTCTCTACTCACGTCCATGTCTTGCAATATTTGAGATCTGTCTTTTTTTCTGATGCATAATATTCCATTGCATAAATGTACCAGAATTTATATATCTAGTCTTCTGTATTTGGAGTTTGAGTTATTTCCATGTTTTTGCTCTTATGGAAATTGCTGCAAAGAACATTGGTGTGCATAAAAAATATAGGTCTCCAAGCCAAATCCATATGGTTGACAACTATTCTTAATCAGTTCAGCAGCACCTCTATTTTTTCTGACTTATGACATTGTACTCTATTCTTTTGAAGCAGCTGCCAGATCTTCATTACATGTGGTTCAACTAAGGTCACCAAAGATATTAGCTCACACACTTGGCTAGTAGCCAATCTTATCATCCTGTCAAGTGCTTATAATGAGTGGGCAGGTGAACAAGTCCTTCCTTGGGAATTTAAATGCTAGTATTGAGGAGCTGGGGAAAGCAGTGCTTTCTATCTCTGGCTTTTCTAAATTGAGGTGGGTTAGCTCTGTCTGAAGTCATGGTCATTTCTACACCTTGTAGCAAAAGGCCCTATAATAGGAAAGAATGAGAACAACAGGTGAAGGGCAAGAAAAAGGGACGAAATGAAAATATTGTTTAAATTCCTGGGGAAAGTCACTTCATGCCTGAACTTTTCAGGTTCATAAGCCAGTAAAATGAAACTATTACTTAAGTTGGTTTCAATTGACATTCTGTCTTTTTCTAAGGTAGTCCACAAAAAGAAAAAGCAATAATACTGAGATTAAAAGTTCAGGGTCTTTAATTGCACTGACAGCCCCCTCCCCCCACCCCCCACACACATAGATAGTTTTCTAGAGGCCTAGAAACATTTGTAAGGCATTGGAAAATATGTATTTTCCTAAATCACACTTTTATTACTAATGATGCATTTTTTTTCTATTTAGTAAATGATATTTAAAAAATTGTGAATTAGGTAGGGACATGAAATTTTCAGTTTGGCAGTCATGTGCTTATGTTAATTTTATGATTGAAATGTAGGGGTGGAGTCTAGTCTGTTAATCTGGAGATAGTCATTGAGTAACCAATGAGGCCTCTAGGTGTACATGGCTTTCTCCTGAAACTTCTGGGAAATCTCATGATTTTTCCCTAATGAAGATGAGAAGCTATCTTCCCCAGTTGTTGGGAGTTAGTCTCAGAGACAATGAATCATGGAAAAGACAAGATGCAGCCTCCGAGAAGTTGGAGGAGCCAGCGGAAAGACCATATGGCTTTGCCCGGCCCTGCCCTGCCTACAGGCAGACCTCATGCTGTTGATGGACCCTGAGGCCTGGAAGCGAGGAGCCATGGGGAGACCCCTGCCAGCGCCGGGATTCTGCACCCACTGGCCTGGGACTTCGTGAGTTGGAAGAAGAATTTATAGTTTGATTTCGGGCATATGGGTTAATATCAGACTTTGAACTGGACTGGGCTGGGATGCCTTCTCAGTGTCACATTCCTTTTGTATATAAACCCTTTCCTTATATCGTTATGTGTGTCCTTGAATTTGTTCCTCTAGTCTACCCAGGCTAACACATTCAGGGAGGTTGCTCTCCTTTCCTTCACCTGTGACTTAACCTCTGGATTGCTTTTTGTCACCTCCTACTATCAGACTAGTATCTAGGACTTCAGATATCCTCTTGGAGAGACGAGGCCTTTAAATGTATGTTACCCTTTCTCTGGATTGCTTCTTATTTCTGCTTATCCTTGAAGTCCACATCAAATATAATCTTCCTCTTGGAATTTCCTTCAATTTTCTTGGAAAGGAATTTTCATTTGTGTACATTTGGTGTACATGCCTTAATGATACTAATCCCTTTCTGCGTTGGATTTATTTGTCTTATAGCTGATCATCCAAATTAATAGCCTAAGACAACAATTTTATTTTATTATATCTCTTTGTTGTTGTTGTTGATGTTCAGAAACTTGAATAAGCCTGAGCTGGGAGATATCTCTCCACTATGGTTTATTGGTGCTACCTAGTGGTCTAGGTGTGCTTAGTCTTGTCTGAAAAGTTCACAAAGATTTCATGTGCTTGCAGGGGACTGTCTCAGAGTGGGGCTTGGATCCTTTCTCTTTTTTTGATTAACCATTTTGTTGGTGGGCTCTTACAAATCTCATAACAACCCAGGATCCCTCTTCTTGATGTTATTTCTCCATTGGCCTTTCTTTACATGGTGGTCAAACTTCTTAGCCAACTCCACGTTCAAGTGTTTTCTTCAAAAAGCTATGTAGGATCATTCTATCTTTTAAAGAATTTATGTTCAGAACTGGCAAGGCATAATTTTGCCAAATGTTACTGCTCAATGCAGTTACGAAGTCCACTCATATCTAAGAAGAAAAGTATATAGGCTCTACTTCTTAAATGAATTTTTTTGGGGGCATCACTGCCCTCTGGTGGTGATGGGAGCTGCCCAGCCTTGCTCCCAGAGAGCTGCTGCTGGATTTGAACCGCCAAGCCAATGGGCTGCAGTCCCGCACTCAACTACTATGTCACCAGGGCTCAGCCCTGAATGAAGTAATTTGAAGCCAACTTTAATTTGCCTCCCTTGTGTAAATGCTTGCTTACCATTTCTCCTAATCACACCACCTTATAAGTTTGTTGGTAACTGCACTGTAGTCATTTTTGTGTCTCTGAAATTTTCATGGCTCCGAATACTGTGTCTTGCAGATGAAAGATACCCATATACTTTTCCAACAAAATTAGATTTATTTTAGTATCTTCCACTCAAATTATAGTAACCTGATAAAATTGAGAAACCAATTCCTTGAGGTCATTTTTTAAACATAGTGTCTTCCTGGCATAAAAGAAAATATTACCAAGATTAGCTATTTATGTTCCTTGGAAATGGGCACACCTTTCTTGTTGTCAAAGGAAAGTGAAGAGGACAGCTATTACAGCAGGGATGGCCTTGTTTGTAAATGGAAGAATTTGGATGAAATAATCTCTGTGGTTCCTTCCAGATCAAATATTATTAGGTCCTATGATGAAGGAGCCCATTATTATGACAACATATTTTTGGAGAGAGAAGGGGAGGACATATCCTGGAATTTCATCAGCTGGATTCATTAAGGATAACATTCAATCAGCAAATATACAAGTACCATACAAAATCACTTAAGGGTTAGACATAAGGTTGTTGCTGTTAAGTACTATTCAGTTGGTTTTGACTCATAACGACATCTGTATAACAGAACAAAGCAAAACATTTCCTGATCCTCTGCCATTGTGGAAATGATGTGGACGTTGTGGTTGAGATCTTCAAGCTGCACAAGGGGGGAATGAGTCCAATTACACATCTTCCCAAGCATGATTCCTATGAGTCAGAAGTCAGAGATGCCTCCACCCTCTTTACTCTATTCTGATATCAGTGGTTCTTCCCTCTACATCTTGTCTGCTATGGTCGATAATCTATTGTAATGGCCACATAGAACTCACATAAAATACTCATGATTATGAGACCTTATTATTGGGGAAGTTAATAGATTGCAAGTAAAAATAAATATTAAGAATAGTTACATTACATACAGTACCTCATTTTTAAAAATAAGTTCATTATATTAGGAGTTCTTATAGCAGTACATCAATGGTATGAAGCATATTTGTACATATGTTGCCATTGTTATTTTCTAAACATTTACTTTATATTTGGGCCCTTGATATTAGCTCCTCTTTTTTTCCATCCCTTCCTCCACTCCCACCCTTGTGACCTCTTGATAAATTATAAAATATTATTGTTTTCATATCTTATACCAATTGCTGTCTTATTTCACCCATGCTTCTGATGGTCAGGGGGTGGTAGTGGTGGTGGTGTTATGGATTGATCATTGTGATCAGTATCCCATTCTTTCCTCCTCCTCCTACCATCACTTTTCCCTCCTGGTATAGCTGCTCCCATTTCTATTACTGAGGAGTTTATCTGAGCTGGATTCCATTTATTGTGAGCTCTTAACTGTACCAGTGTACATGCTCCAAAATCACACTTATGGTTTTCCAAGATTTTTCTGGGCCCTCTATTTAGAATTTGTTTGACTGCTAAAGTCTGAGTATTCATTGTTGTTGTTAGGTACCTTCTAGTTGGTCCTGATCCAGAGCAGCACTAACACTGACTCTTCTTCTCAATTGTTCCTGTGCCTAGCCTGTTGTTGCAGCCATTGTGTCTGTTCATCATGCTGAGGGCCTTCCTCTTCATCACTGCCCATCCACTTTACCAAACATGATGTCCTTCTCCAGGCTTTGGTCTCTCTTGACAACATGTCCAAAGAATATCAGGAAGTCTTGCAATCTTTGCTTCTAAAGAGCATTTTGGCCATTCTTTTAAGACAGGTAAATTTTTCCTTTCAGCAGATCATGGTACTTTCAATCTTTCTTGTCAGCATCACAATTCAAATGCATCAATTCTTCTTTAATCTACCATGACTTGGGTCAGGTGCACCTTAGTCCTCAAAGGAAATACTTGCTTTGCGATACTCTAAAAAGATCTTGTGCAGCAGATTTAACTAATGAAATATGCCTTTTGATCTCTTGACTGCATTTCCAGAAGCATTAATTGTGGCGCCGCAAGATGAAATCCTCGACAACTTCAACTTTTTCTCCATTTTGCATGATGTTACCTTTTAAGTTTTAAGGCGTTTGGTTTATTTACACTGACCTCTAATTCATACTGATGCCTGAATCCCTCACTTTCATAAGAAAATGCTTCAACTCTTCCTCACTTTGATCAAGGAAGGATGTATCTTCTGCAGATGGCCTGTTGTCAATAAGTCTTCCTCCACTCCTGATGCCATATTCTTCTTCATATAATTCACCTTCTTTCATCATTTGTTTAGCATTTATATTGAACAAGCGTGGTGAGAGCATACAACCTCAACTCATATCTTTCTTGGTTTTTCAGTCATGCAGTATTCTCTTGTTCCATTTGCACTACTGCTTCTTGATCCATCTATGAGTTCTACATGAGCACAATGAAGTGTTCTAGAATTCCCATTCTTTTCAAAGTTATCCATAGTTTATTATGGTCCACACAGTTGAATGCCTTGGCATACTCAATAAAGCACAAGTAACCCTTTTTTGGTATTCTCTGCTATGAGTTAAGATCCACCTGATAGTAACAATACTATCTCTTGTTCCAAGGCTCCTTCTGAATCTGACCTGAACCTCTTGCAATGCCTTGTCAATGTACTTCTGCAATCATTGTTGGATGATCTTAAAACTTTACTTGCAGGTAATATCAATGATAATGTTCTTTAGTGTGAAGATTCTGTTGTGTCAATTTTCTTTGGAATAGGTATAGCTATGAATCCCTTCCACTCAGTCGGTTAGGTTGCTATCTCCAAATTTTCTTGGCATAGATAGGAGAGTGCTTCCATGCTTCTTTAGCCTGTTGAAACAATTTAATTGATATTACATCAATTTCTGGAGCCTTATTTTTGGCTGTCATATTGTACACTGTCTGAAGTGTCTCTTCACCCATTTCCCTGTTATCCGTACCCCAGGGAGGAGGTTATATGCAGATCCCTGCAAATGGTTCCCCCTTTCTAGTCCACTTTCCTGGTATCACCACTCTCACCACTGGTCCTGAAGGGATCATCAGTCTTGAACTCTCCATGTTTCTGATTCCAGTATACATCCCCTGGTTTAGCTGGATTTGTAGGTAGAATTGGGATCAGGAGAGTGGGTGGGAGGAAGCGTTTAAGAATTAGAGGGAAGGTGCATATTTCATTGTTGCTACACTGTGCCTTGATTGGTTCATCTCCTCCCTGTGACCCATCTGTAGGGGGGTGTTGTTCCACCTATTGATGGGCTTTGAGTCCCCAATCTGCATTCACCCTCATTTATAATGATATAAATTTTAGTTCTTTATTACCTTATCCCTTTGACACCTCGTAGTCACACAAACTGGTGTGCTTCTTCTATGTGGGCTTTGTTGCTTCTGAGCTAGATGACTGCATATTTACTTTCAAGCCTTTAAGATCCCAGACACTTTATCTTTTGATAACTAGGCACCATCAGCTTTCTTCACCACTTTTGCTTATGCACACATCTGTCTTCAGTGATTGTGTTGGGAAGGTGAGCATCATGGGATGTCATTTTAATAGAACAAAGTGTTCTCGCATTAAGTAAGTACTTAATTGGAGGTCCAATACCCACCTGCTGTCTTAATACTAGCCGTATAAGTATATGCACATAGATCTATTTCCCCATAATCATATATAAATATATTCACCTATATACCTGCCTGTGTTTAGATCTCTATAAATTCCCTTTACCCCTCAGCTCTTTCCTCTATTTCCTTTTACTTTTTTCTTGTCCCATAATCATGCTCAGCCTCCATTTGGATTTCAGTATCTTCTCTGTTACATTACTCTTGATCATTCTTATCAGACCTCTCACATCCACCTTGTCATTGATTTTGAATCACTTGTTGTTCCCTTATCTCTGGGTTGGTCAGCACCACCTCCTTCCCTCTCTTCCCCATCCGCCAACCCCCACCCACCACAATCAGTTCCATTGTTTTCAGTTTCAGACTGTTCATCCAGCCTATCTTATCTAGATAAACTGTAGAGATAACAATATGTATAAAAACAAGACATCCTAAGATGAAGTGACCAAAGAAAATAAAACAATGATAACAACAAAAAACGCAGTGTCCAAAAAATGTATATAAATAAGTAAAAAATAATAAGAAGAAAATAAAAACCTGTAAATAGTTCCAGGTCTGTTTGTTGGCCTCCAGGAGTGTACTCCCATTGAGTGCATTGGGATGCCCCACCATGGCCTCCAAGTATATTCTTGGCACTCCCTCAGAAACTCCATGTTATGTTGCACACATTTAGTGTTTTGCTATGGTGTCGTTGGGTCCGACAGGGTACAATCCCAACCCTGCTTCTCCTTTGTTGTCTCCATAGGGGCTTGGGTCAGTGAGGGATGCCCTGTTTCATAGTGGAGCCGGCCATATGGTCCTCTCTCTGCATTAGTTGTTCTGAGTGGGAATATCATCCTCAAGGCTTGGCACGCCAGGATGCAATCCATACTCTCTTCCTCCGTATTAATTTGTTCTTGTGTGCTTTGGTCAGGCATGTCCCACTCCCCAAGCTGTGGCTTCAGTGCTGTCCTCCAAAACAAACTACTCTGGGGGCAGAGTTGGCTGTCCACATAGTTGGGCTTGGGATTGGGCCCTCAGACCCCTCCAGTGACTTCCTGCTCCATGCCAACATGCTGGATTCACATCCTGGTACACCGGGTTAAATTTGATCCCTCTTTGCCTGTGGAGCTACAAACAACACACTCCCCTTGAGTGGATTAGTAGTCCATTCCCTCTCTACACATAAAACCCCCTCAGCCCCGCCCTTGGCACCACAGTTGGCTACCATATGTAGCTCTGGATTTGGTCTGGCACCTGTCATACTACTTGGGCCTCACCCCAGGAGTTTCTGTATACAGTAGCTTATTTCCCATGTTGCTTTTACATTTTTTAAGGCTACCTCAGGAGACTTATGTTGTACATGTTCTTTTGCATTGGCTTAGTTAACCTAAAATTTTACATGGCCAATTGATGGTTTGTTCCTCAGTCAGCCCCTGGCCTGGTTTTAGCTGCTAATTTTGAGCTTCTCCATCATCTTATCCCACAGATGTACTGAATTTCATTTCTGTATATACCATGTATATAGTTGCCTTTTTTGTTGTTGAAAAAAGTTTTTGTTATGAACAAGTCATTTGTCTTGCAAAATTCTATCATGTTCTTTGGATGCATTTCTATCATCAAATTCATATTTTCCAACTATTCTTCCTTCCTCTTTCTTTCAAACTTTTGCATTCTAACCACCAATACTTATCAATGCATCTTGATTGCATGCTTGATCAATTTCTAATTAAGTCATTGGTAGAAGTCTTCCATTTTTTTCACTACTAGTTTATGTTGTTGGTGCATAAATTTGAATAATAGTTGAATTTATTGGATTTCCTTGAAGTGGATAGATAGAACCTTATCACAGACTTAAAGGCTGATTTTGGAATGTTTTTGACAATGAATGCAATGTTATTCCTCTTGATGATGTTATTCCTGGCATAGTAAATCATAAATTTTTCTTATTCAAAATGGCCAATATGAGTCCAGTGCAGTTCAGGAATGCCTCAGATATTGATTTTTATGTGTTTAATTTCAATTTTGATGCTTTCTAATTTTCCTAGATTCATATGGCCACATTCTAAGTTCTGATCTTTAGCTAATTTTTGCACCTGTTTCTTCTTATCTTGAGTTGTGCCTCATCAGCAAATGATAATCCAAAAGGCTCCACTCTCAAAGACTTTCCTCCATTTATATCACCACGGTGGACTGTGCGCCAAGAAAGCAGGTTCTTCCCAGTCGCCATTCTAGTACCTTCTGACCTGACATCCCCTCCTCAGACACAAACTCAGACAATGTTCTCCTTCCATTAATTAGGCCACCAGTATCTGACAATGTATTGAAGTGATGCATATGATTTTCAGGGATTGTTTTCTCTGAAGTGAAAAGCCAAGCCCTTCTTGGTTTTCTGTTCTTAGCAATTCCTTAGAGTCTCTACCTCAAATGCATGATGTCATTTAAGTGTTAATTTCAGATAAGCAACAAATAGTTATTTAGTGTAAATATGTGCCAAATACTTTATAGAAAGACTTACAATAAAAAAGTTGCTTATCTGTCCAACACCATCACTAAAGTAAAATGTGTGCACAAACAAATATGGTGAAGAAAGCTGAAGGTGCCCATCCATCAAAGGATGTATCTAGGGTCTTGAAAGCCTGAAGACAAACAATAGACCATTTACCTGAGAAGAGACCATACCCACACAGAAGAAGCACAACAGCCAGTGTGGTCACATGGTGGTGAAAGTGGTGAAACGTTTAGGCAACAGACATCAAACAGGGGAAAAAACATATATCACTGTGTGCATACATCCCCAAGGTGCTTACTGAGGACATGTGGGAGCATGAGCAAGAGTAATGAAGAAAGCAGATGGTGCCTAGCTATCAAAAGATATAGCATCTGGGATCTTAAAGGCTTGAGCACAAACAAGCAGCCATCTAGCTCAGGAGCAACAAAACCCACCATAAAAGAAGTTCACTTGCCTGTGCGATCATGAAGTGCTGAAACAATTAGCCACCAGGCATCAAAGAACAAAAATCAAAATCAATGGACCAATTGACTCCCGATATCGCTCAAGACAAAGAGATACAGAGGCAAACAGAGTAGAAGAAATGGTGGTGCCTAGCTAACAAATGATTGAATGCCTGGAGTCTCAAAGACTTGAAGATAATCGAGTCGCCATTCAGTGCAGAAACAGCAAAGCCCACATGGAAGAAGCACACCAGCATGCATGATCAAGAGGGGCCAAAGGGAGCAGATATCGAGCACCAAAGAACAAGAATCACATCATTACAAAGGAGGGGGAGAGCAGGGTGGGGACGCCCACATGGAAGAAGCATACCAGCATGCGTGATCAAGAGGGGCCGAAGGGAGCAGATATCGAGCACCAAAGAACAAGAATCACATCATTACAAAGGAGGGGGAGAGCAGGGTAGGGACCTAAAGCCCACTGATGGGTAATTAGTCACCCCTTTACAGGGGAGTCATGGGGAGGAGACAGACCAGTCAAGATGCAGCTGGGCAGTGATAATGCAGACAAGTTTCCTCTAGTTCCTGAAGCCTTCCGGCCACCCCCCCCCCCCCAACCATCATGGTCCCAACTCTACCTTATAAATCCAGATGGACTGGAGAAGGTACACTAGTATAGAGGAGAGCTGGAGATATGGGGAAACCAAGATGCATGAGCCTCTTTGGGCCAATAGTTAGATTGGAGATGCTGGAGGGATGGAGAGAAGGTGGGGTAGAGATACGGAACCAACTGCAAGGATATGCACATAAGCTCCTATTTGAAGGACGGGCATCAAAGGAGTGGGTTGGGGAAGAGGTCAGGCAGTGTGAGATGTGACAGAACAATAACAATATATAAAGTATTGAGGGTCGGTGGGGAGGATAGAGCAGGGGAAAAGTGGAAGGGATGGAAAAGGCGATACTAGGGGCTTAAGGGAAAAGGCGGATGATTAGAGAACGATAATAGAAGTGGACATGTGAGGGCGCATGACACAGTATGTTTATTTATGTATTGTGAAAAACGATTTATGAGCCCTCAATAAAATGATTTAAAAAAAGCTGCTTATCTTCATTTCAAGCTTTATGTGTACTTTGTATTTGTAGTTGCTAAATCTGGCACCTTTGACTACTTACAATGTAAATCAAGTCAGCAAGATGTCTCTCTTTATGGGAACTTGTGAAACTTTACAATAAAAAAGAAAGGAAAAAGCAAAAGGAAAACACCCTTTAATTTGGCTGCAGATTATTTGCAAACTTGGCCTCATTTTTGTCAAACTTTTTTTTTGCAGCCTAGTTTGAGATTTTTTTCCTTTAATTTTTTAAAATAATTTTATTGGGGGATCTTACAGCTACTACAAAATTCAGTACATCATTTGTATCAAGCACATTTGTACACATGCTGCCACATTCATTTCCAAACATTTTCCATTTGAGCCCTTGGTACAAGCTCCTCTTTAAAAAAAAAAAAGCTCCTCTTTTCCCTCCCACCCCCTTTTTTAATGAATCATTTTATTGGGGACCTATATGACTACCATCACAATCCATACAAACATCAATTGTATGCAGGCCACATTTACATACCCATTGCTATCATGACTCTCAAAACATCCTCCCTCCCTCCAGGTCCCCAGTATCAGCTATATTACCTATATTACCCTTCCTCCCCCCTCCTTCCCCTTGAACCCTTAGTAATTTACAAATTGTTATTTTTTTCGTCCTGTACACTGTACAATATGTCCCAACACTCGCTTCCCTGTTGTCTGTGTCCCAGAGAGGAGGCTACATGTAGATTCCTAAAGTTGGTTCTCCCTTTCTATTCCTCTATCCCTCCACTCTCCTGTTATTACCACTCCTATTACTAGTCTTGATGGGTCATCTCTCCTAAATTTCCCATGTTTCCAACTTCACTGTACATCTCCTGGTCTAGCTGGATTTATGTGGTAAAATTGAGGTCATGATAGTGGGTGAGAGGCAGCATTTGGGAATTAGAGGAAGGTTGCATATTTCATTGCTACTACCCTGTATCTTAACTGATTCATCTCCTCCTTGTAACCCCTCTGCAACAGGATGTCACCTCACCTATTGATGGGCTTTTGGTCCCCAATCTGTGCTTACCCTCATTAATAATAATATAATTTTAGTTCATTGATGCCTGACACCAGATCCCTTCACCATCTCATGATCACACAGGCAGGTATGCTTCTTCTGTGTGGGCTTCATTGCTTCTGAGCTAAATGATCACTTGTTTACTCAAGCCTTTAAGACTCCAGACACTATATCTTTTGGTAGCCGGCCACCATCAGCTTTCTTCACCACGTTAGCTTATTCACACATTTGTCCTCAGCAATCATATCAGGAAAGTGAGCATGCAATGTTATGCTTTTTAGTTCTTGAAGCCTGATAGCTAATCCCTTTGACACCTCATGATTCCACAAGCTCGTGTGCTTCTTCCATGTGGGCTTTGTTGCTTCTGAGCTAGATGGCTGTTTGTTTACTTTCAAGCCTTTACGACCCCAGACGCTCCATCTTTTGATAGCTGGGCACCATCATCTTTCTTCACCACCTTTGCTTATGCACACATTTGTCTTCAGTGATCATGTCAGAAAGGTGAGCATCTTGGAATGCCAATTTAATAGAACAAAGTGTTCTTTAACCAAGGAGGTACTTGAGTGGAGGTCCAATGCCAATCTGTTGTCCTACTACTAACCCTAAAATATGCACGTTAATGTCTTTCCCCATCCTCACTTATAAATATATGCCCCTATGTATTTGAACCTCTGTAAATGCTCATTATCCCCCAGTTCCTTCCTCTATTTCCATTTGCTTCCCTCTTGTCCCACTATCATGCTCAGTCTCCATTTGGGTTTCAGTATTTTCTCCCTGTTACATTAGTCTTAATCAATCCCTATCGGCCTTCTCTCACCCACATTGTCCCTGCATTTGTATCAATTGTTATTCCCTTTTTCCTGGGCTGGTTGACATCACCACCTTTCCCACCCCTCCCCGTCTTCAATGTCCCCTACCCTGGAACCATTGGTCCTGTCATTTTCGCTTCCAACCTCTTTGTCCAGTCTATGTTGTCTAGATAGACCTGTAGAGGTAACAATATGTACAAAAAGGTCTCTTAAAATGGAGCAACTGAAGCAAATAAAACAATGATAACAAGAGCAAGAAACACCCTGAATGTACTACACAATATGTAACAGAATAATAAAAATAATAGCAATATAAAACCTGTATAAAGTTCAAGGTCTGTAAATGACTTCCTAGAGCGACCCCTGGTTGAGTCGGATAGGGTGACAATACCCTGGCTCCAAAGTATATTCTTGGCACTCCATCTGTGAGTCTACCCTCTGTTGCACACTCTTAGTGATTTGCGTTGGTGTGGTTATGTCCAAAAGGGTATAATCTTGACCCCGCTTCTTCATCCTGGCCCCAATAGGCCTTGGGTCAGTGAGGGTAGCCGTATTTCATAGTTGGGCCGGCAGTATAGACCTCTTTGTGCAGTAGCTATTCTGAGTGGGATTATCATCCTGAAGGCTCAGTGGGCCAGGCTCATGTCATTCTCTCTTCCTCCTCTTTCATTTGTTTTCATGTGCTCTGGTCAGGCATATCTCACTCCCCAAGCTTCAGCTTCAGTGCTGGCCTCCAAGGCAAATTCCTCTGGTAGAGAGGTGGCTGCCCCTCTAGCTGGGGTTGGGGTTGTGTTCTCAGGTCCCTCCACTGATTCTCCACTCCATGCTGTCATGCTGCATTCACATCCTGGGTCTCCACGTTTAAGTTTGGTCCCTCTTTTCCTGTGGAGATATAAACAATACGCTCCCCTTTGATGGTTAAGTGCCCCCTTCCCTTTCTATGCATTGCCATCTGATTGTCAAACTTTTAAAGAAAGGAAACATCCCTTTTCTTTTACCTTTTTACCTTTATCTTCCTCATGATTTGTGATGTGATTATTTTCCAAGTTATTTCCCATGATCATTAACATAAATTATAATAAAATAATAGCTGTTACTGAGTTGCTCCTATGTGCCTTGCACATTGCTAAATGCTTTACATTTATTATCCACACGATTCTCATACTAACAGTAGTTCTATTAGTGTAATTTCTACTTTACAAGCTGGGGGTTAATGGTAATAAAACTTGAATAACTTGCCTGTGTTAAATTAAGAGGAGTAGGGTTGAGCCCCGGTAGCGTAGTGGTTGTGCACGGGACTGCGGCCCACTGGGACAGAGGTTCAATTCCAGCAATGGGGCTGGGCCTCCTACTCCCACCACCGGAGAGCGGTGATGACCCCCCAAAAAAAATTTCTAAAAAACAAAAATTAAGAGGAGTAATCATACACTTGCTCTATTCTGATAGCAGAGTTTTATTGAAAGCATAAGATGGAAAGGCTGTGAAATTTTTCCATTACATCTTATTACAAGTCTATTGACAACTGCTAGTTTGTTTGTTTTCCCCTCAGGGTCTTGGGCATTTTAAGATTTAACTTTAACCAAGGAAATGATCCCAGGATCCTTGATGAAACACTGGGTTAAGTGTTAGACTGCTAACCACAAAATCTGTCATTTAAACCCACCAGCTACTCCTCAGGAGAAATCTGGCACTATTTGCTCTTTTAAAGATTTACAGTCTTAGGAAACCTATCGTGCAGTTCACTGTGTTCTACTATCAGTCTGAATTAACTCAGTCAACAGTAGAGTGTGTGTTGAAGGAATCAAGGCCGCTGTCTCCCTTGTCTATTATGCCTTCATGACTCCTTACCAATTCTCCTCTCGTAAATGCTTATTTTCTTGGACTTGTTGGACAAATGAAAATTCCTTAATACAAGAGAGTTAGAAAACCCAGAAGAAATCGACTTGCACTTCATTTTTCCACAGAACAATGCTGAATGGCTCAATTACGCAGGATTTCACCTGGCAGAATTCACTACAGTCATTGTTGAAGGTAATTGATTCACCCTTGAGAAAGCAAGGTGGTGAATAAACTTTTGTTTACTCAATGACTCAACCTCAGCCCAGAATTAGGTAATAGGTCTTTATTACTTTTCTTTCTTGGAAAAAGAATCGACTAAATTCTAGCAGTAGAATAATTACTGCATTTGAAAGTCTGTGTAAAACTTCAGGTGCTGTCCCTCAGAAATTTTAAAGGTGCTCTTTATGATTTTGTTCTCAATTCAGTCCATTACTGAAACTAAACAACAAAAATGATGTGCTTCTTATTTATTACAGAAACCAGTCACAGAGGTCTCTCTCTGATTCTATTGTGTGTTTGTATTTCTTTTATACCTTTCTTCAAAAAGAGATTTAAAGAGCTTACAATGAAAAACTATTTTGCTGGCCACATTACTGTCCCTAAGTCTTAGCAAACAGCTTGAGGCTATGATTCAAAATGGGGGAATAGAGGAGACTGTTAAATGTTAAACCAGAGGGGAGAAGCATGTTTTCAGTCATGGGTCATTGGGACATTTACAACATCATTCAAGGGCCATAATGTTCAAACATGAGCAATGGTGGCATAATGCATACTTGTTTGGCTGCTGACCTCAAGGTCAGCAGTTTGAAACCACTAGCCACTCTAAGGGGGAAAAATGAGACTTTCCCTTAAAGTTGTAGTCTCAGGCACTCATAGGGCCAGTTCTAATCTGTACTTTAAAGTCTCTATAAGTCAGAATTAACTAATTATGGCAGTGATTTTGTTGCTGTTTGTTTCAGTGTGATGTTTGGAACTGATTCTCTTTGATGAGGCTTGTGATGTTAGTTAATATTGATTATATCTTGGGCCATATACATGGATCATGGGTTGGACGTTCGTCTCCCCAGTGTTAAACTAAATCCAAGTGAGTGAGAACAATTTTACCCTTTAAGTTAGTTAAGTTTCCCTATCCTTAACTCCCTGCCCATATGTTACAACTCTACCCATTAAATAATTGCAATTTATGTGAATCCAGACTCCAATGTGCTGGTGCTAAGCTAGGTTCTCTAGGGTAGAATAATTAATGGTATATAATCTATATCACTGGATTTATTTTGATCACTGAATATCTACCTAACTATATCTATTTAACCATTTAAATCATATCAACAAAACAATGTAAAATATTATAACGGCATGTCATAAGACATACAGTTGGAAAATCAAAAAGGTAGAACACACTTATCAGATCTTAAACTGAAAGAATTAAAAAAAATCAAGTCTCAGGTTGCAATATTGTAAGATTATATGGGAAAAATATTGAATGATGCAGGAAGCATAAAAAGAATATGGAAAGAATATACAGAATCACTGTAACAAATAAACTAATAGACATTCAACTGTTCACAGGGGAACATCTGAGCAAAAACCAATGGTACTGAATGAATAAGTTCAAGCTGTACTAAAAGCATTAACCGAAATGAGACTCTAGGAATTGATGGAGTTCAATAAGTCAATGAATTATGAGAAGCACTTACTTGTGTTTGCCAAGAAATTTGGAGGAGAGTTAATTGGCCAAATGACAAGAAGAAATCCATATTTGTGCCTATTCCAAAGAAAGGTGACCCTCCAGAATGCTCACACTACAGAGCAATATCATGGATATCACATGCAAGTGAAGTTTTACTGAAGATCATCCAACAGTGACTGCCATAGAACATCTACAAGGAGCGGCCAGGGGTTCAGGTCAGATTCAGAAAAGGCCTTGGAATAAGCGATATCATTACTAGTGTCAGGTGGATCTTGACTTATAACAGAGAATAATAGAAAGAGCTTTACTTGTTTTATTGACTATGTCAAGGTATTCAATTGTGTGGACCATAGCAAACCAAGGATAGACTTGAGAGCAACGGGAATCTCAGAATCCTACATTGGGTTACTGTGGAATCTGTATATCCATCAAGGAACAATTGTGAGAATAGAACCAGGCAAAGCTGCATGCTTTGCTATCAAGAGAGGTATGTGTCAGAGTTGTACACGTATTCAATCTGTATGCTGAGCAAATCATCAGGCAATGTGACTTATACAAAGAAGAATTTGGCATCAGGATTTTGGAAGACTTTTTTTCTGAGAGATGCAGATGGCACAACCTTGCTCGGTGAAAATGAGGAGGTCTTGAAGCACTTGCAAATGAAATGAAAGATTGAGGGCTTCAGTGTGGATTATGACTTAATGCAAAGGAAAACAAAACAAATAACTCGCCTTAAAACTAGGCCAATAGGTAACGTAATGATAAATGGAGAAAAAGTTAAAGTTGTCAAGGATTTTACCTTGCAGGTTTTTCATGGAAACAGTAGTCGAAAGATCAAAAAGCATACTGGATTGTGTAAGTCTCTGTAAAAGATCTCTTTGGAGTGTTACAGTGCAAATATGTCACTTTGGTGCACATGACCCAAGATGTGGCATTTTCAATCTCTTCATGTCTATTGGCCATTACAAAATTGGACCTCAAATAAGGAAGACTGAAGAAGAATCGGTGCATTTGAATTGGGCTGCTGATGAAGACCATCGAAAGTATCATGCACTGCCCAAAGAAGAAAGAGATCTTTCTTGGAAGAAGGACAGTCACAATGAATGCTCCTGAGAGGCAAGGATGGCAAGACTTAGTTTCATGTACTTTGCACATGCCATTTTGGAAGACCAGCCCCTGTTAAAGAATATCATGTTTAATAAACTGGAAGGGCAGCAAAAATGAGGATGACCTTCAGAAGATGAATTGGCACATGTAGTACCACAGTGGGTTCAAGCCTAGAACAGTTGTGAGGATGGCACGGGTCTGGGCAATTTCTTTCTGTTGTGTATGTATGGGCTCACTCCTACATGATGCCTATCCACAGCCATAATCTCTGTCCTTGGTGGCACTGTGGTTAGAATGCTCAGCTCTTCTCTCCAAGGTACTGTCAAAGCCATCAGCCGCTCTGAGGGAGAAAGGTGTGGCAGTATGTAGTCATAAGCATTCGACCCTGAAAAGCCTGCGGGGCAGCCATTCTGTTCTATAAACTTGTGATGAGTCATCATCAACTCAGCAGCAGCGGTCTTGATCCTTTTGTTTGCTTGTTGGTTTGGAGGGCAGGATGTTTGTTTTACTGGGTTTCCAGGCAGATGGTTCCTTGGACTCCTCGAAAGAGACGTATTCAGTTCAAAGTGATTATCCTTTGGACAGGGCCAGCAATTACCAGCCTCAATTCACTGGTGAGCCACATGCTCTAAGGAGAGCAGGATTGCCAGGCTGGGGGAGGGATGAAGGAGGCTTGTGCTTTGCTTAACACCTTTCCAGGCAATTTTCTCACTGGGCTGTGCACTAGCCTCTCTTTGGTGTCTGATCCCTTGGGCTGAGGGAGGTAGCCAGGAAGCTGTGCTCATTATAATGTAAGGTATATTTTGTATATGTATTCTGTTCAATCAGTTAGTGAGTTTCTCTTTTAAAACAGACTTCTGAGACACTGTGTGTGTGTGTGTGTGTGTGTGTGTGTGTGTGTGTGTGTAGGTGTGGGGTGGGAAGCTGGGAAAACTTCCAGTGTCACAGAGGAGATTTCAAGAATAGACTTAGGACAAGAGAACAAGATCAGTGTCAGGAGGTAGACCCAGCACAATGGCTTTTCTAGCTCTGGTAATTCTTGGAAACCCCCAACCTCAAGTTGCAGCACTCCCAAAGAAACCTTTAGGCAATGGGATGGGAGATGGGAAGAGTGGGCAGCAAAAGGGACAGGTAGAGGTGAGAAAGCAAGGTGAGGGACACCTTTGCCTCATCTCTTCCAGTTTGAGGTATGAATGGCATGAGTCAAAGATGTCATTGCTTAGGAGCGAAGGAAATTAAGAGAAGGGGAAAAATAATTTCTCTGGGTTACAGTGGTCTTTCCTCAATTGATACTGGAACCCCAGCATCCCAAAAGCCTCCTAATGCCTACAAATGATTAGCTTTAGTATCTCTCTCAGACAATAGCAACTTATTCCAGTTTGTGGTCTCCAGGAAGTGGGGGTTGTGGAGGTAGGGAGTGAATAGAAGGCCTTGATCTCTATGCCCCTGGTTCCGTTTTACTCCCCAGGTATCTGGGGAGTAGGAGCCATGACAAGTTCTTCATATAATGCAGCTTCTCTGATTATTTTCTCAGCACATAGATGGTGAAGGAATACAACCCTGACACAACCATTTCTCTTTTTTAATCCATGCAATGTTTCCTTGTTTTGTTTTAAAGGCTCCCTCTTCAATCTTGTACAACTTCCTAATGAAAATAAGTGTTCTGGTTCTTCTAATCTACATACAATCTACATATTCAAAATGCCCTTGCATAATCAATAAAACACAAGGAAGCATGTTTCTGGCATTCTGTGTTTTTAGCCAAGATCTTTCTGACATCAGCAATGATAGCCCTGCTGTCTTCTGAATCTGACTTGAGTTGTTGTACAGCTGAAACAACTATTTACCTTTTAATTTCATGTGATATTAATGATAATAATTTTGAATTCTCTTGTGTTACCTTTCTTTGGAATTGACACAAATAGCAATTACTTCAAGCCATTTGGACAGGTTGTTAATTGTCTTCTAAATTCCTTGGCATACATGACAATGTATCTAGAGCTTCATCTGTTCATTGAAATTTTTTTCAATTGACATTCTGTAAATTACTCGAAGGTTGATTTTTTGCTAAGTATAGCTTGGACTTTTTAAAACTAAGTAGAACTTCAGTATAGCTTGACCTTCTTCCTTCATTACCACAGGTCTTCGATCATATTCTGTCTCTTGAAATGGTTGGATGTTGACTAGCTCTTTCAGTACAATGGCTGCGTATTTCTTCCACCTTCACTTGATGCTTCCTGCATTGTCCAATATTTTTCCCAGAGATTTCTTTGAGACTACAACTCAGCATTTGATTTTTTTCTTCAATTCTTTTAGCTTAAGATCTACTGAATGTGTTTTTTTCTTTTTTGGCTTTCTGGTGCCAGGTTTTCACGCATTTTCTTGTTGAATTTCTGCAATCTTGAATTTATCCCAATTCATATGATAATAAGGTGATATTAATGATAACATGTAATTGCTCAATAAAATAATGTCTATAATAGGATTTTGATAAGTCACTCATAGGTAAAATCTAAAAAAACCTAAACCAGTTACCAGCGAATCAATTTTGACCCATGACAACCCATGTGTTGAAGAATGGAATGATTCTTTAAGGTATTCTTGTTTGTAATCTTTATGGAAGCAGGTCTTCAGGTCTTTCTTCTGGGTCATCTCAAACCATTCATCATTATATTAGTATCTGAGCACAAACCACCTGCACTACCTGGGCATTTTTAAAAAGCTTTAAATTATTTGTTTTTTTCCGAGAGCAAAACAGGATTTTGGTCAACATATATTCACTTGTTCAATGACTACTCTCATGCTGTGGATTTGAATTACAAATTTGCTTTTTCCTAGCTCTTTCCCACAGAGGACTGCAAAGATCACCAAATCTTTGTGCACTTCATGCTGTTGCACATACACCTCAGCTGAGGAGAGTGCGATAGCATGAAAGTTTGTTGAGTTCCTTTCAAGGAAGGAGAGCGGGTGGCTCTCTGGGCGGGGGCTGTGGTGCTCGGAGGTGGGTGCTAAGAACCCGGCAACTGCTCCAAGGGAAGACGACAGCGCTGTCTGCTTTCAGGACGGTCGATAGCCTTCGAAACTCGATAACCTCCCCATGAGTTGGCTACCTAGAAGACTTTCCGGAATCAGAGTATTCTAATCAACAAATCAGTTCATCCAAAATATATGTGTTTTGGTGCTTACTCTGGGTAGACCAAAATGAAGCATGGGATTGCTAGAGGTGAGAGTAACCACATTTCTGTTATTCACCCTTCTATGAGTGGGCTATATATACAACTATCCACCTTTGTGCTCTGGTCCCCCTTTGGGCACTCCCCTCCTGCAGCATTCTCCTAGCCTGACATCACTGTTACCACTACTTACTGTTCCCGACGGTTTTATCTGTCTGAACTTGCATGTGCCGAGAGCTATCTGTACTGTACTATCTGTGTGTACTCTGGTCTAGCTAGACTTGTAAGTAGAACTGGATCATGGAAGGCAGGAAAGGAAGCATTCAGGAACTAAAGGAATGATGTGTGTTTTGTCAGTGCTGTATTGCATACTGCCTAGCTCATCTTTTCCTTGTCACCGTTCTGTTGGAAGGTGGTAGTTAATCATATCACCATACTCAGATGAAAACATTAAATTATTTTAGTATGGTGCACACTACAGCTTTTTATTTATTTATTTATTTATTTATTTATTTATTTATTTATTTTTTGTGGCATCACTGCCCTGGTGGGAGTAGGAGGTCCAGCTTTGCTCTTGGAGAACTACTGCTGGATTTGAACTGTCAACCCTGAGGGCCATAGTCCCACACACAACCACTACGCTACCAGGGCTCAGCCCCACTACACATTTTTAATAAGCATTCCTATACTCCTGATGCCACACTCTTCTTCATATAATCCAGCTTCTCTGATGATTTGTTCAGCATATAGATTGAACAAGTATGGTGAGAGGATATAACCCTGTCCTACCCCTTTTTGATTTCAGACCACTTGGTATTCCTTTATTCTGTGCCCACAACTGCCTCTTGATCTATGTATAGCTTGGTATGAACACAAAGATGTGTTCTGGAATTCCCCTTCTTCTCAAAATTATCCATAGTTTATTATGTTTTTATATAGTTGAATGCTTTTACATAGTCAATGAAACACAAGTAGACCATTTTTTGGTATTCTCTGCTTTGAGCCAAGATTTATCTGGTATCAGCATTTTGTAACCATTTAGTAAAGATTAATACTTATAGACCTTTACACTATAGGGCTGTTATGAGTTAGAACTCATCTAATAACAGTGGGTTTTGGTCCAGACTTAACATTTTTTAACATACAAAATAGACAGGTTGGTTCTTTATCAATAATTAAAGTGGAACATGTGCTCATATTCAGTAAGAGAGGTAAACAACTACAATCCCATTACTCTATATTTCTGATTTCAACTTTTTTTTCAAGATGCAAGTTAATTAGGAGATAGTTAATTATATCACCATACTTAGATGTAACCGTTTGCTTTGCTGATTACAAGTTGTATTCCTTTCCTTAATGTAAAACAGTAACTTTGAGTCTTAAAATTAGCTTAAGGGATGAAGATCAATAATAGGTAGGAATAAATCTATATTTTAAAAGTAGTTTAAATATCAAATCATACATGTGTAGATTTAGCAACAGAAATCTCTAAAGATATAAAAATACATTTTAAGTTGGGTTTTTAGAGATGCAATACTAGTAATGTATATTATATGTGTAAGTATTTAGAAAGAAATCTGTGCCACGAAATGGCTCAGATAGCTGTAGCAGCCAGGAAGTGGAGCCCAGTATAAGACCATAGGTTCAATGTTAAGTTTCTTATGGGTAGCTAGTGGAGTCAGGGGAGAGGTCACTGAAGAATCAGGAAGCAGGAAGGGAGAATGAATCCAAGTCAGTAGGCTGATGATGGGACCAGGAAGGGGCAGTATGACAGGAGATTGATCCCAGATGTAGGATGCAGAGCCAGCACAAAGTGACCAGCTTGTCCACATCTGTTTAAAAAGCAGCAGACTTTGTTGCTTCTGAGCTGGATGAAGCAACAAAGCCCACATGGAAGAAGCACACCAGCTGTGTGACCACGAGGTATTGAAGCGATCTGATGTCAGGCATCAAAGAACTAAAATTACATCATTATAAATGAGAGGGAGTACAAATTGGGGACCCAGAACCCATCAATAGGTGAAGCAACATCCTCTTACAGAGGAGTTGCAGGGAGGAGATGAGTACATTAAGATACAATGTAGTAGCAATGAACTATGCAACTTTTTTCTAGTTCTGAAATGCTTCCTCCCACTCCCTATCATGATGCCAATTCTACCAGACAAATCCAACTAGAACAGGGGATGTACACTGGAATCGGAAACATGGATAGATGTTCCCTCAGGACTAGTGGTGGAAGTGGTGATACTGGGAGCATGGAAGGATGGTGGAGTAGAAAGGGGGAATCAATTTCAGGGATCTACATATAACCTCCTTTCTGGGGCAAGAACAACAGGAATGCGAGTGAACAGACACATTGGACAGTGTACGATACGAAAAAGTAATAACAATTTGTAAATTATTAAGAGTTCATGGGGGAGGGGGAGGGGGAAGGGAAATAGGGGGAACTATTACTTGGGGCCTAAGTGGAGGCCGGATGTTTTGAGAGTGAGGATGGCAACAAGTGTGCAAATGTGGCCTGCATACAATTGATGTATGTATAGATCGTGATGAGAATTGTATGAGTCCCCAATAAAATGATTCAAAAAAAAAAAGGGGGGGAGGGAAAAAGAGGAGCTTATACCAAGGGCTCAAGTAGAAAATATTTGGAAATGAATATGGCAACATGTGTACAAACATGCTAGATACAAATGATGCATTGAATGTTATAAGAGCTATAAAAGCCTCCAATAAAATCATTGGAAAAAAAAAGCAGAAGACTACAGACTGGGGAGTCTTTGTTGCAATTGGACCAAAGCTGTGACCTAAACAAGGAGGCTGTCAAATTCTACAAAATCAGTTCCATGTCACCTATTTAAAATATACAGAACCTCAAAATTTTCTCTTTTGAACTATAGGGTACTGATAACTGGAGAGTCTCTGCTAAATGATAGGGCAACCACTCTGCTTGCCGTAGAAAATTAAGCTATTACCTGAGTGCACTTGAGCTATATGGACTATCAGGGCATGGTTCATATTAAAAACAGGTCAGAATTTCTCAGTGTCTCAGATCTACCCTGACAGATTGTTGCTGTTATTGGTAGGTGTTTCGAGTTGGTCCCGACTCTTCACAGTCATGTAGGCCACAGAATGAAACCCCGCCTGGTCTGGAACCATCTCTACAAGTGTTTCTATACCTGAGCTCCTGGTTTCAGCTACTGTGTTCATCCAATGCGTGGAGGCCCTGCCTCTTTTTTGCCTCCCCTCTTCTTTACCAAACACCATGTCCTTCTCCGGGACTTGGTCTCCCCTGACATGTCCAATGTACATGAGATGAAGTCTCCCTATGCTTGCCTCGGAGAAGCATTATCGCTGCACTTCTTCCAAGAGAGACGTGCTGGTCCTTTTGGTGGCCTCTGGTGCTCTCGCTGTTCTTTGCCAGGACTATAATTCAAATGATTCTTTGGAAGACCAAAGATTTCGGGCATTATATCGAAAAGGGTAAATTATAAAAGATTCCTGTCAGGATGTTGTTTGTAGAATTAGTTGCTTTGGATTGCACCCAATGCTTATTAACTAACTGTTCAGTAGAGATTTGTGGTGTTGTTGGGTGGGTGGGTGCACCTTAGCAGTTGAGTACAGAGTCTTGGTGCCACCCAGAGACCAATAGGTAATGGAGCTGTCTCTGAAATAATTTAAACAAATTTATGGTGATGTATTCAAATGACTATTACATAAGAGAGGTATTTTTTTAATTCAGTCCTTCTGTCCCTGAAGAAAAAAACTTTAGAACTGTGCTAGAGGAGGCCTGGGCAATTACTTTGTTAAACTGTCTTAGTTATTTAATAAGAAAACAAGTCCACTGAAGTAAAGTTGCTCAAAGTCATTCTGAATGTTAATTAACGCCCAGTTATTTTAAAATTGCCTTCAGACATACACACGGAAAAACACACACATTACAACAGAGACAAACATAGTGCTTGACCAAAATGGAATAGCACATTTTAATCAGCACCTCATTCATAAGACTTGTGTCTAAATTACTTTGAGCTTAAATTGTTTTTTTTTAATGGAAATTTTCAAATGTTTACAAAAGTAAAAAAAAAAAAAAACATAATGAAGCTCCATATACCTATCATTCTGTTTCCACATTATCAGCACTTTCTTAATTTTATCAATTTTTCATGCCTATTTTTATTATTATTATTTTTGATGGGAGTGGTAGTTTTGCTGGTATAATTTTGGTGGTAAAGCAAATCTCTAATATGTTAGATAAATTCTGTTATTACTTTTGTCTATGTCTTTGATGTCACAGTTTAAAATATCACATGCCATTATACCAACTGACACAATTAGGAAAGCAGGACACACTTTACAGGAAAATAGAATAGCACCATAGGTTTCCTAAGGCTATAAACCATTATGCGGATCCTTGGCATTGTAGTGGATTGTGCAAAGTGGATCATGGAAGAAAGTCGGGACTTTCTGACCCTGGGAAGACCCTCTGAAACCCAGGAGGGACAATTCTTCTCTGTCATTGCAGGGTTGCTCGGAGATGATTTGAGGTTTGTGGGCTTAGTAGTTTGTTTTTCAATCATTATGCAATCAGATGGCCACATCTTTCAATTGTGGAGCAACTGGAAAGTTCAAATCATTCACTCTTTAGGTAGGTAGTGGAGTGCACAGTAACTGCGTCATCCACCATCTCCTAACAATACCCAGTTCCTTTTCATATTTCCTTGATGTTTCCAATTCTTTTCAAGGTGAATATGTTTAGATCAGGGTTCAATGTTTATATTTGTAAATTGTGTTTCTTAACTCTTTAATCTATGTTAGTTTCTCTCTCTCATAGAGTGTTATTTATTAATTAAATAACCCAAGCATACTGGGCTACATTCGGAATGTGGTTGATTGCTTTCTTTTGGTGTGACCTCTCTCTATCCTTTGTATTTCTCATGAACAGGGAGGTAGAAATGGAGGCTTGATTAGATTCAGGAAACATGCTTCTTATTACATTTCATAGAAGTCATATCATTTTGGATGTTTCAGCCTAATTTCTTCCTTGTAAAGTTCCTTATCACATTTTACTCAGTGGTCTTAGCACCCTTGCCCATCATTGCTGTGATCTTTTATTTTGTTAGGAGTTGCAAAATGATTTTTGGGCTTTATTCTTTTTCTATGTTCACTCACTGACAGTGCTCTACCAGAGACTCTGTCCTCAGCAGCTATTGGTTTTGCAGAAATATTGTTCAGATAAGAAAGTTGGGCTAAAGGGTTGTTGCTTTTCCGATTTTGTCAGTATTTGGAGTCATGAGTGAGTACACTGCAAATCCTAGTGATGATTAATTGGTGGTTTTTTTTCTTTGTCGTTAGCATGGGGTTTCCAATACTTTCTGCTTTTAAATGCCATCTTAGGCCAGTAGAAACCTTTTTCAAGTTGGCTTCTGAGATTGTGTTTTGCCTCACAGTAGATCATGCCTCATGAAAGAGCAAAAACTTGTCTCACAGACATTCAAGAGAACATAGTGCTGTTTTTTTTTTGGCATAAGGTAAGATGGCAATGTATGCTAACTATTGGTAGTTACCCTGCTGAAGCAGACTCTAGTTATGCAGTTATGTTCTTTAAAATGAATTCATTCTCAACAATCCAAATATGTTACATTGCTTCATAATTTTATATTTGTCATGCTTTCAAATTTTCTATGTATGTCACTATATATGTCTATAATGCTTTTTCCATTATTATGATACTTTAAAAAAATTCTTCAACACCCATGCATAGGTAAGTCACTTATCATGCGATGTTAGAAGGAGCAATTTTGAATTTGGAAATAGGAGGATGTATATTTGTAAGATGTTTGCTAATCTTTCTCTCTATGAGATGGATTGATGCAATATCTGCAACAATTGGATCCAAAAACACAATTGCGAGAAGGGTGCAGGAATGAAGAGTCTTTCATTTTGTTACACATAAGGTTCCTTTAAGTCAGAACAGGCGGATGACACTTAGCAGCAAGCATCACAATTCTCTAAAAGCCTTTGATAACTCTAATTACACATCATTATAAAGTTGTTCTCACCCTGGAAATAAATAAGAGGACTATGAAAAGTATATGAACTGTGCAGTAAACAAACTATCTGGGATATCTGTGTACCTGCATATTATGAGGAAGAAATCTACCAACCAAAGCTTTTTACTTCTTAGGCAAACAGGACAGGACCACTACCTTCCATGCTTCATGGCACAGCGGAAATGCTGATAGCTCAGCTTATGGAGCAATGGCTGGCCAGTCTCTCCCCCTGAGTAAAACAGACACTTGCCTCCTGTTCCTTGACTAAAGCTGCAGAGGACAGCAGCAGTCTGCAGTCTTATTCTTGCCTTCATGCTCTCAGCCTCATCCTACCCTCCCGTGTATGAATAACTTTGTGAATGGATTAATGTTTCTTTGTAAACCTTCAAGTTGTGAATTGTCCCTTTGGGTGTAAACTGTCACGTGTTGCAGTCTGTGCTCAGGGATTGTATTTAAGCTTGCCCCCGATAAAACTCTGGATCGTGGAGTGTCTTATTGCAAGGACCCAAGAGCTCTAACTTTCGTCTGTTTCTTATGTATATCTGTGTCCTTGCAGATTGTACCCACTTGAACCCATTCTATTTGTAAAATAAGAGCTGGTCTCTACATTATCTTACAATAATCTCTCTACTTGGCTTGGGGCGTAGATGTGTCTTATAATAGCCCCTTTGATTTTATAATAAATTAAATATCTATAAATTGGCTTATGCCAGACAAAATTTACTTCAATTGTCCATAAAACATACTAATCTTGGCTGGACATGAGAGCACCTAACTTTTATTTTGAGGAGCACTGGTGCCAGAGTGGTTGCTTACTGCAAGGTCAGCAGTTAGAAAGCACCAGCCCCTCCACTCAAAAACATGAGCTTTCTCCTCCTGCTACAGCCTGGGAAACGCAGACGGCCTATTCTACATGGTCCTACCAGGAGACGATGAGTCAGCATTGCTCGATGGCAGTGAGTTTCGTTCTGGTTTAGCTCTTATTTTATGAAACCATGGAAAAGAAATTGTATCCAAACCCTTGATTTATGGTCACTTGCTAAGGAGAAAGGAATCCTGGTGGCACTTGGCTGCCCATGGAAAGTTGGTGGTTCAATCTCCTCAACTGATCCCCAGAGGAAACATGAGAAGACCTGCTCCCATAAGATTTACAGTCTCAGAAATCTTATATCGGGTCATTATGAATGGGAATTTTCTCTATGGGTTTAGTTTTTGTTTCTCTAAGGAGAAGAGAAAATTTTGACTCTTGTTGTCTCTAAAGAACTGAATACCTACTGAATTATTGCCCATCATATATGAACTCAGACCTTACCACCAGGGAACTTCCTCTGAGTTAAAGAGGCGATCAAGTCTTTCTTCCCCATTAAAGGTGAAAGAAAGTCTGAAGTCTACAAATTCAGACACTATTCATTGAACCAACACTGTAATTGTTAATTCTGTTTCTCCAGTTCTAAATGAATGTTTTTAGGTCTTATGCTTGGCCACTACTAGCTTACAATAAATAAAGACAGTTTACATGTGCAAACATGAACATTTTATTTATCCTTAAGATAAAATCCCTCCAAACAACATACTTTCAAGTGCATTCTGAATTTTAAACTAGGTTGCATAGGTCTTCAGAATACTATGGCACATAATGTTACTTACCCTTCTCTATCACACTATGATGATCCAGGGATGGAAAATGACTCAGATAAGACACACTGACTCAAAAGGTTGGAGCTACTCAATGCAAGAACACTTGGCTCTAGTCACCTGGCATTCTGTGATGGCTACCTTTTCAATACAGTCATTGAAGACAAAAAGGTTGCATAAGCTAATGTGGTGAAGAAAGCTTATGGTGCCTGGCTATTATAAGATACAGTGTCTGGGGCCTTAAAGGCTTGAAGTTAAACAATGGTCATCTAGCAGGGAAGGAACAAAGTACACATGGAAGAAGCAAACCAGCCCATGTGATCATAAGGTGTGGGTGGGATCAGATATCAGGCATCAGAAGACCCAAAACAAACAACCATTTGGATGTAAATGAGAGGGGTTGTAATAGGGACCTAAAGCCCATCTATAAACAATTGGATATTCACTCACAGAAGGGTCACAGGGAAAGGATGAGCCAGCCAGGGTGCAGTACAGCACTGAAAAAGCACACATTTCTGTAGTTCTTTAATACTCGCTGCCCTTCCCTGTAGCCCCCCTTCCACTATCACGACCCCAGTTTTATCTTACAAATCTGGTTAGACCAGAGCATGTACACTGCTATAGATAAGAGCCCTTGACACAGAATCCAGGACAGATAGACTCCTCAGGAACAATAATGAGCATAGTGATATCATGAGGGTAAGAGGAAGATGAGGGAGAAGGGGAGAAAGGGGGAACTGATAGAAATGATCAACGTACAACCCCCTTCCCCAGGGATGGACAATAGCAAGGTGGGTGCAGACACTGTAAAATATGAAAAGATAAATAATTTTATAAATTATCAAGGGTTCATGGGGGTGGGAGGGTGGGGGAGGGCGGGGAAAATGAGGAGCTGATACCAAGGGCTCAAGCAGAAAGAAAATGTTTGGCAAATAATCATGGCAACAAATGTACAAATGTGCTTGATCCAATTAATGTATGGATTGCTATAATAGCTATAAGAGTGCTCAATAAAATGATTTTTCTTAAAGTTGGGGCTATAATTTAGGTTCAAAAATCAAACCAGGTAAGTGTTGTGTCAAGGGCAGCAAAACACACTGGACAGGTTCTGTCTGCAGAGGAATAATGCTATGAATCAATTCCTCCTCATCTCAATTTGTGAAATTAGCTAAGTTTTCTCACCTCCCATTTCTCCAAAAGTGAACTAGGGTTGTGATACTGATTGCTGAGGCTGGTATCGTGATTTATGATATAATTATTGTCGAGCATTCAGCACAGTGCATCATGCCCAGTGACTGATGAGAGAGCATTTGGTAAAGACATCTGACTGGAGTTGAGGGGTAATGGGGAGGAAAGTTCAGCATGAGGCGGGTGAGCCTTCTCCAGGGAGAATCTGTTTGCTTTTTCATCTATAATTCATTTCCAGCACATTGTAGGATTCTACACATGTAAAATTTTCTGAGTTTGAAGGGATCGTAAGGGACACTGGAGTCTCCAGGTGGTTTAAGATCTATCTATCTATCTATCTATCTATCTATCTATCTATCTATCTATCTATTATCTATCTATCTATCTATCTATCTATCTATCTATCTATCTATCTATCATCTATCTATATACTAGTCTGGTAGAATGGAGGGTGGAATCCTCTCCACAAATGCAGAAAAGAGGTCTGGCAATCTGCATTGCACCACCACCACCACCACCACCACCCCCTGATTCCAAATAAACACTTGAAACCCGTGATGCCTTTTGCTATTCTGACCCACGTGAGCCCGAGCCACTTCCATAGCAAATGGATTTTTTTCAGGGCGATGCTGATCCAGCTCTCTCATTTTACATGTAGAAGGGTGAAGTCCAGTGAGGTTAGATGGCTTGCAAAGATACCACTTTCATCAAAGTTCAAAGCACAAACTCACTGCCATCAAGGTAATTGCAACTCACAGCAACCAGAGAAGACAGTCGAATTGCCTCGTGGGCTTCTGAGACAGGAACTCTTTATTAGAGTAGGAAAATATATCCTCTCCCTCTGGAAGTTTCAAACTTCTGACCTTGAGGTTAGCAGCCCAGCATATAACCACAGCATCAACAGGGTGAGCAGAGACTGCGCCAGTATGATCAAACTAAAAGATAGGACAAATCGCGTCAGTGATTTTTAAACACATAGTAATCACGTGTGTGCTTCTTGCTTTTAGCGCATCTTCTTTGCAGATGTCAAGGAGCCATGTGTGAAGCTAATAATTGCTGTATTAAATAGCGCGGCTCTAAATCTCCGTTGTCCTAGTTATCAAATTTTTCTCTGCTTCAGCATATCTTATAATAGTGAAACCTGTGAAAACCAGAATTTGGCATGACTCCTTGTTTTTCTGGGTCTCGCAATTTTCTGTCTTTGACAAGGGCCTGCCTTGCCACTTTTCTATTGCTCACTTTAAAAGGAAAACAGTTAAGATTGCCTTCTCTGACAGGTTGCTGCTTAGCATAAATTTCAGCGTTGGCAGGTTTTACTGTATTTTCAGTATCAGAAAGAATTGTCTGCAACATTCATGGACCATCAGACCCCGATTTTGTCTTGAAAACACTGGTGATCATGATGCATTTAGAGGAAGGAGTTTTTCTAGATAGATCTCTGTTAGAGACATAGCTCTCCTGGAAATTCTACCACTGTTAGCTAATGAGAAATTTCAACACAACATGCTAATTGCAATCTCAGACTTTTGTATATTTCTGAAAAAAAAAACAACAAAATTTTTAAATGAAAACTTTCAGTAAAGACATTATTAGAGAAAGTCGTTTCTCTGACACATTTTCCCCTCTTGATTAAATTAATGTAGCTACTTTTCTTATTTAGGTATTTATATATGTATCAAACTCAGACTAAATTGCAGCATAAGTAAGTCTGAACTAGTTGAAGGAAGGCTAGGAAGGAGATGAGACTTTAGAAGCTGGGGACAGTATGTGCAATGCCCTGTGACTGGTAGACAATGGTTGGTATTGAGATAAATGTCAGGTAGCCAGTGTGAGGGGGACTTAGAGATCAGTGGGAGAGAGTTGGAAGAAACTTATGAGGAGCTGGGAAAGAGACACACTATGCGCAAGTTAATAAGCACCATTAAAACTTTGGTCCTGATCATAAGTTAAAGTTAAAGGAAGTTACCGGTATTTAAGCATTTTCAGCAAAATAGAGAAATAAGATGGTCCCTCATTCTATGGATTCTCCTTTATTTTATAATGAAATTCTGCTTTGATTGTTGGTCCTTTTCGGCTATTGGCAATCTTAAACTTAGTCAGAAACTGTGCATTTTTGTGCCAACACTCAGTCAGACTGGCCTTCTTTATCTTGGGCTCTGTTTTGTTCTTTCAGGAGTCTTGGTGACATGGTACTTTTAACATGGGGCTGCTAAGCCAAAGGTTGGTAGTTCAAACACAGCACACAGACACTCTTTAGAATGAGGCTGTGGTAGTAAGTCTGCTTCTGGAAAGACCTGTAGCTTTGTAAACTTTATGGGGGCAGTCTCCTCTACAGTGTCGCCATGAGTAAGAATTGGCATGAGGTTTTAAGGGGTTATTCTTGTTGCCTGAATATTGCTTACAGTTGCAAATATACTGTTGACCAAATTCTGTTGAATCTTCAGGAAAGAACTGTGTTTTATTCCTTTTCACATTTTTCCCCTCTAAATCAATTCACAGTTGTCATTTTTCAGGTATGGTTCTCAAGTCAAGTCCCTTTTCATCATGTCTTTTGCTATGTCAAAGAGAACTTTAATTTGTTTTTTGGCATGCTATCTCTTTTAAGTCCTAAGGACTCCAAGCCTGAATATTGTTGCCATTGCACAAGTTAGTTGCAATTCTTTTGCTGTGATTGTGTCGATCCATTCCAAGATTGAAATTTATCTGTGAAAGGAGTCAACATTTGTAATGTATGAGTACTTCTATCCTTTCCTTGAGCCAGGAGAGGAAGTTGTTTTAAAAAAGTATAGAGTACTGCAAAATGTGAAATGGTGGTGATGGGGAAGGGGGTGAGTGTGCTGAGTGGGGAGTAGACTAAAAGAGAGGAGAGCCAGGATCAAGATATCTGTGTGTGTGTGTGTGTGTGTGTGTGTAGTATTGCGCAGTGTGTTTTGTTTGTTTTTCTTTCAGAAAATGAAGAGTGGCGATGCACAGTTAGCATGAAGTTTGGGGAGTGGGTAAGAAAGGAGGACTAGTCAATGCTGCTAATTTTGGTCTTATTAAATCTCCCTTCGTTAACTTCAAGGGCCAGAACTGCTTCTTTCCCCCTTCAGATAAGACAGTGTGTTTTACAACTGTGTATGTGAGACTAGCTCATATTGCACCTCACTTTTATTTGAATAATATTTTTACAGCAAGTGAAGCTACAGGTAGTTTTCAGCTAATTAGTATGTTATACCACTAACTAGTAGCAGAGTTCCTTTTTGGTTCATAAGAAATGAGGTCTAAGCTTGGACTAGAAGGAGGTCAATGAGGAGAAAATAATTTTTCCTCAATAAGAACACGGTGGGCACATGTGATTTTGATAGGCTGCCCCAAGAAGGAATAGAATAAGGATTCAGAGAGATTGGGAGAGTATTACAGAAATTGAAGAGAGACTGTACTTCAAAACAAAATGTAGTCATTGACAAATTCCCAGTCCCAAGGACAGCTTTGAAGTTTTAATATTGGGGAGGCACTGTATTAGATTTAGAACTGTTTGCTGTGCTCCATATGTGATGCCATCCCCCTTTGTCTCCTCCAACATGCCCAGTTGAGGCGTGCTGTGGGAGACATTGATTTAACACAGGATAAAGAAGAAAAATAGCTAACAGGGTTCAACATGAGAGAGACTAAGATTTCTGTAGGATCATGAAGTAAGAATAAGTGGGGAACATGAGGACATAAAACACTGAAAATCTGAGGGCTGAGCCCCGGTGGCGTAGTGGTTGTGCGTGGGACTGCGGCCCACTGGGACGGAGGTTCAATTCCAGCAGTGGGGCTGGGCCTCCTACTCCCACCACCAGGGCAGTGATGCCTAAAAAAAAAAAAAAAAAAAAAACAAAACACTGAAAATCTGTAGGTATTTTGGGAAGAGCAGTATGGATTGGGGCATAAGCATTGGAGACATGCATTATAAAAGCAGGAATCCCACAGACATGGGGACCACGCATATAGACCACAGCTTTTCTCCAGCATGGTATTGATAGTGTCTGACTTTTCAGGTGGCTTTAATTTCTTAACTTATGTGAAAAACTTCCACAATCTGCACAGAGATCCTTTCTTTCAGATATCCTATCCTTTCTTTTGATAGTCGAGTTCAAACAATAACAACACCTTTTGTTGCAGTTTTCATAATAAAAGTTGACAAGATATGAGCTATCTGATTTCATGGGGGCTAGAAGGGCTCCTAGGAAACTCATGACTAAATACCTTGAACAATTTGTTAAGGGTTCTGCACTCGAAATGGTTTCTAGATTGGTGCAGCTGCAGGCAATTTGCTGGAGACTGGCAGTGGGGCCCGAGGACCTTGTGGCACTGAATGCTAAACTCAGACTCTCCCCTCCAGCAGCTTCTGTCATTCATCATTTTCACATCCAGATGGCTCCCATTGTCTTTCTATTCCTCCTTTTATGCACAGTGACTTCGCTTAAATCATGGTATATTAATGCTGAAGCAATTTTGATCATTCATCTCATAGTCCAATTACCACTCTTCATAGAAGAGGAAACAGAAACCCAAAGAGGGGAAGTAGCATGCTCAAAGCCATCCAGTTACTTACTGTGACAGATGAGACAAGAGCATTTATCTCTTGAATTCTAGCCTGGTACTCATTCCAGCTCACTGGGATATGGTAATTTTATTTGGATTGGGTAGTTCCAAGTTCAAATCTTGTCTTCTTATTTAATAGCTAGATGACCTTGGGCAGTTAGCTTTCAACTTCTTAGCCTGTAAAATGAAGAAAATAATGGAACCTTCCATGCAGGTTATCATAATTATTAATTGATATTTAAAGTGCTTGGCACCTGGTAAATGCTTAGTTAACTAGCCTTTATCATTACGACTCTACATTCTGTTATGTTGAAGTATGAAATATCAATTATTCTAACCTGGGCATAGTGGAAGGAGAGTAGTAAAGTAGTTAATATTTCATTACCAACTACTTGTACAATGATTTTTTATGTTGCATGTGACAATATAATTCAGTCCAATAATCAAAATTTGTAAGTCTGATAGCAGGAGTGGAAAAATCTTCTGCTAATCAAAATACTAGGCACATAACATCATTTAAAATTTAGTTTGTTCAAAATCTAAAATGTAACAGCCCCTTCTCTTGCAGTGAATATTCCTTTTAAACTTAAATCAGTTATGATGTTCTGACTCAGGAAAGAGCCAAGGAAGGCCATTCAGATAAGCAAGGAAGTCTGAGATCTCCCCAGGTAATAGTCTGACAGGTCTTGGAGAAATGCAGATATCCATTGATGGTCTGATAACTTCCTACATAAAAGTAGATAGCTTTCTGGTGAAGCCTACTTCCTTTGTCACATTGTTTGGAGTCCTCTGGTCATTTCAAATCCTGCCAAATATCCTCCAAAGTTGTACTTAGCTTAATGTATATAACTTGTTTGGTTCTCACTAAATTCTTTGAAGCAGTTTACAGGTAGAAAATATCACTGTTTCCTTTCGTCTAGCATTTGTAGAAGTAACCTTAGAGTTTCTTAAATCAAACTGGCCTCTGTCTTTGTCTGAAACAGGGACAGACATTCCCCCACTCTAGTTTTATGGCAACGAGTCTGATGGTTGTAAATGTTTTGTAAATAGTGAATACTTTGCTGTACAGTAGAAAATACTGAGAGCTTCAACGTTTTTACACTATACTTGCTGTGTCTTGTCTGTGTCTCATGGTGGGGCTGGCCCTATGATCCTGTCTGTGAATTGGCTGCTCTGAGCAGGAATATTGTCCTTGGAGCCTGGTGGGCCAGGATGTGTTCCACACTCTCTCCTTTCCTTTTTGTTTGCTTCTGTGTGCTCTGATCAGACATATCCCTCTCCCTGAGCTGTAGCTTTAGTGCTGTCCTCTGAAGTGCAATCTTCTTGAGAGTGGGAGAAGGTCCACATAGTTGGGTTTGGGACCAGACCTCTTTTTGCTTGCAAAACAGGGAATCCAGAACACATAGACTCCTTGGGACCAATAATGAGAATAGCAATACCAGGACGGTAAGAGGTGGGTAGGGGGAACCGATCACAATGATCTACATATAACTCTTTCCCAGGGGAATGGACAACAGAAAAGTGGGTGAAAGGAGACAGTGCTGGGTGTAAGAAATGAAAAAAAAATTAAAGCAAATTATCAAGGTTTCATGAGGGAGGGAGAGTGGGACAGGGGAAAAATGAGCTGATTTCTTGGGCTCAAGTAGAAAGAACATGTTTTGAAAATCATGATGGCAACATATGTAGAAATGTGCTTGATGCAGCGAATGTGTGTATGGAATGTGATAAGAGCTGTATGGGCCCAACAATGACAAGATTTATAAAAAAAAGCAAGAAGGTTGCTTTAAGGATGGGACCAAGTCACGATATTTCCTATCTCCTCATATGCATGTAAAAGTTGGCCATTTAATAGGGAAGAATGAAGAAAAATGAATGCATTTGGACTGTGGCATTGGTGAAAAATATTAAAAGTACCATAGACTGCCAAAAGAATGAAAAAATATTTTTGAAAGAGTTACAACTTGAATGTGTTTTATAGGCCAGGATGATGGATTGGCACAGACTCCAACAATGATTTCAAACGTAAAAAACAATTGTGAGAATGCTGCAGGGGCGAGTGATATTTTGTTCTGTTGTTGATAGGCTTGCCGTGAATTGGAACTGACTTAGCAGCACCTAAAAACAAACAAGCAAACAGGATCAACAACTCTAGAATTTCTGAAGATGGTACTTGGGCACCCTGAAGTTGGAAAATCACTGGTTTAAGGAAAGTCCTAGTTTAGAATTTTGCTTCAAATAAATAGAGGTCTTAAGAAAAGCTAAGATGAACAAACAAACAAAAATTCAGTAGGCCTAGAATTAATTTTTGACACATGGAGATACCTGTGTGTCAGAGCAGAACTGCACTGGACAGGGGTTAAATGACAATGACCTATCAGATGTCCATCTCCAGTCCTTTCTTTGGATGAACCACTAGTGGGTTCCAATGGGCAGCCTTTCAATGAGAAGCCAAAAGCTTATGGTGCTAAGAAAACCTGATATAAAAATGTTAGAGGTGGAAGCAATCAAGTGATGATTATATTTATCATTTAAGGATTTTCACGAACAATTTTATTGACATCTAATTCACATATCATGCAGTTCAGTAGTTCAATCACTGCAAAAAGAGTTGTACAATCATCACCACAGTCAGTTAAAGAACTTTTTCTTCACCTTTTCCTTAAACCATTTTGTTAGGAGCTAATCATATCATTCCATAATTCAATCATCTAAAGCAATGTTGTACATTTGCTACTACAATCTGTTTAGGATTTCTTGTTTTATTAAAAAACATTTTTTAAGATAGTGAGTTTTTGTACAATTTGATTTTTGTCAAAAGAAGTGAGACATCAATCTCAAATATGTTTCACCTCTTATGTATACTTTTTCTGAGTCCAGGTGACTTTTGCTTTTTGGGTTATTTATCAGATATTAGGCAATCATATTATATTTATTAAATAAAAGACATTTTTATATTTATGTATGTTGTACATCCTTACCATATATATATATACACACATATATATTTCTGTGCTTTTTGTTCCTCCCATACAACCTTCTTTCCTTCTAGTTTGCTTGTCTGCCTTTACTAATTCAGTCACCAAAATTTATCAAATATTTACTCTAGGCCAGTTTGTGTGCTAAGTTCTATAGAAACATAATGATCTTCACACTTAGTATAAAAATTGAAATAAATAAATGAATAAAAATAACTAATGTGTTGTAAAGCACATACTTTAGATGCTATAAAAAGATATGGAAACCCTTGAAATAAAGTTGTGCTTGCTATGGTGAATTTGCAGGAGTAAGTGGTCACATTTACTTGGCAGAACTCAGACAGTCTTTTTTAGTATGGGAACCCTAACACTGCTTTGCACATGTTGTTGCTGTGAGATGCTGTTGAGTTGGTTCAAACTCATAGTGACCCTGGGCACAACAGAATGAAATACTTCCTGTTCTTGCAGAGTTATCATACGCATACTTGTTGGCATGTTTGTGCCTATCATGATAAACACGGTACCACTCCATTTTCTTGGAAACCTTCTCCCTTTCCACTGATCTTTTGCCAAGCATGATGTCTTTCCCTAAGAGTTGATCCCTCTCGATGATATGTCCAGAGGACGGGAGATGAAGTGTTGCTATTGTTGCCTCCAACTAGCCTCCCTGTCACACAACGTTCAGGACAGATGTGCTCATTCTTCTGATAGTCCGTGGTGTGGCCAACAGTCTTTGGGAGCACAACAGTGAAAGGCTTCAGTTTCTCTTCACTCTCCTTTACTCTTCCTTAACCTTTGTCTAGCTTTCACATCTATTTAGGATAATTGATAAAACCATGGCTTGGGTCAGGTGTACTATAGTACCCCAAGTGAAATTTTTGCACCAGAGAGATGGTAAATAAATGCAACTGATTGAATTTTTATTGATCTTTTGCCCAATATGAATTTGTGCCCCATATAAACTGCTAACTAATTACACTTGTGCAATTTCTTAAGATAAACGCTATCTTAAATAGTTATCACTATGTCAGTTTCATAACAAAACTGTGACTGCAATAATAATAAGGTATAATTTGCAAAGTAGATCAGTTTTTGGGAAGATTTAATTTTTACTTACTCTTGACAATTTGCTCTTCAAGAAAAAGTCCAGTTTTTCAGATTATTTGCTCGGTTCATAGATGGAATAAATATGGTGAACGTATCAACACTGGCATACAGCTTTCCTGTTTTCAAACCACTCCTTGCTCTGTTTTTTGACTTATGTACAGGTTTTGAATTAACACAATTGTTCTGGAATTTCCATTCTTCACAATGCTATTTATAGTTTTAAAAATGATCCCCCCCCCAAAAAAAATGATTACCATCGTAAACTACCCTTGCATAGTTAATAAAAGGTAGCTAATTATCTTTCTGGAATTCTCTGTATTCATCTAAAATTCATCTGATATGAAAAGTAATATCTCTAGTTCATTGTTCTCCTCTTAATTCACCTTGAATTTTTGACAATTCTCTGATGATATTTCGGCTATAGTCATTTTATGTGTTATCTTCAGCAAAATATACTTTTGTGTGACAATAATAATATTGGTATATATTTCTCACTTTCTGTTGGGTCATCTTTTTTGGAATGGGAATAAATATGGGTCAGTTGGTTGGCCAGGTAGCTGACTTTCAAATTTCTTGGCATAGATGTGTGAACATTTGCAGCACTCAATTTTTTTGTTGAAACATTTCAATTGGTTCCAGAAACAATTTCTGGAGCCTTGTTTTTTGACAATGCTTTCACTTCCATTGGGATTTCATTCTTCAATACTATCAGTTTTTGTCATATGCTACTTCACAAAGTGGTTGAACATAGATTAATTCTTTTTGCATCCCTTTCATTATCTTTATTTTTATATCAATTTTTATTATAAATTTGGTGGGGGTTTCAGATAACGAACTTTCTTCCTTTTTTGCTGTAAAAATCATGTTTGTTGACTTTTGGAGAATAATACTATATTTGAAAAATATCTTTTCCCCATAATTAACCACCTCAATACATCTCATGCATCCACAGAGTAGAAACACTGAGAATAAGAACTCAGAAGAATGTCTGGCTTTTTATATACCTACAACCACAACATAACCAGTTCAATTAGTCGCACTTTCAGCTTTGAGAAGGCTTTCACTTGGAGGAAGCATTCGTTTGAAGTAGGGGTGGGGCTACACATTTAGTCTTGATTCAACTCTTTGGGAGACCTGATTTATAGCTTCTTGATCATCTGATACATCCTGGGCAGGAGAGGGCTTCAACAAGAGTGCTTAAAATGTTTCAAGCACTTGCTAACTTTCTGCAATATTTATATGAAGAGACAATTTAGAAGGAGGAGAGTCATATCTTTACCACTCTTTTTTTCCCTATCAAGGCTTCGTTTACATTTGTGAACCAGCTGGGGATCCACTACTCTGCAGGTTCGATTCTCACTACCTCAAAGGGCTGTTCCAGTTATAGGACTTTGGCTTTAGCTGACAGTACCCCTCAGAGTATACCATGGAGATGGAATGTTCTTTCCGAGAGGTTCTTCCACAGGACAAAATAGTGGAACTGCTCACTATGGATCTACTTGCTAGCTGGCCTCCAGAAGCTTTTAATCATGGTTAGAAAAAAACACTTTTCATTTTCCCCATTATGCTATTTAGTAAACTGCTCATCACCCTCCCCACTCAATAGTTTACCCTTTCCCTGCTTTTTGATTTCACTTTTCCCTCTTGTCAACTACTATCTTCCCTTTCACCTAAGTCATCACCCATCAACAGTGTAGCCTATTGTTATCTTCCCTTTCTTCCTCCTCTTGCCCCCATCTATAGTAATCTCCAAAGTTTTTTCCCCTTGGCTTGAAATTTTTTTCTACCTTAGAACAGTGGTCTTATATATTTTCCTTTTGTAATTGATGAATTTTACTCAGGGCAATGTTTCCCATGCCATGAGATGCTTTGTGGTTTCATTATTGCTTTATATAGTGAAGAACAGTATACCATCACATGTTATGTACCAGAGTTTATTCATTCTTCTATTGATGGATATTTAGGTTGTCTCCATATTCTTGCATTGTGATCAGCACTGCACTTACCATATGTTTGCTATTGTCTATTCATGTTATGATTTTTACTTCTTTAAGATATACACCCTGAAGGGAGATTACATTACTGTGTGGAAATCTATTCCCAGTTGTTTGTGGTAGCAATATATAATTTTCCATGGTGATTGTGCAGATTTACAGACTCACCAGCTGTGTATCTTGTGTAATCTTTTAAAAAATCACTTTATTGGGAGCTCTTAGATAGATTCTAATAGCTCAAAATTCAATTAGATCAAGCACGATTATACATTTTGCTACCACTATCAGTTTCAAAACATTTTCTTCTTGATTGAACTTTGATATCATTTCCCCTTTATCCCATCCCACCCCTGTTACAGCCCCCAGAAACCATTATTATTATATTATATGTTGTATTATTACTGCTTACATATACACACATATATTTACAGCATTATACACCATCCAATGTATCTATCTGTTCACCAGAAATTCTTTTATTTGTTCCACCCCAAGGGAGTTATACAGTCATCATTGCTATCAACCCTCCCTTTCCCTCTCTCCCCTCTTGCCATTCCCTCAGGGAATCAATACTCCTGTTACTGTTTCTAAACGATTATCTATCTTGGCTTTCATGCATGGAATGTTCTTAATTATGCAAATGAATATGCTAAAGTTTAAACAATGTTAATGAGATAAAATAAAAATCATAATAGGGAGAGGAAAAATTAAGTGGAGGGCAGTTATATTTCTTCAGTGCTACACCACACCCTGGGTTTAGCATCCTTTCCATGTGACCCTTCTGTGAGGGACTGTCCAATTATCTCATAGGTGCCTTTAGGGTCTCTGTTTGTCAGCATTTCTTCATGTCGCTTAGATTGCTTATTTGTGGACTTCTGATACTTATTCCCGTCAACACCTCATGATCACATGGGCTGCTGTGTTTGTTCTATAAGGGCTTTTTTACTTCCCACCTAGATGGCCACTTGTTTATCTTCAAACCTTTTAAACCCCAGATGCTGTATCTTTTCTTAGCTGGGAACCATCAGCTTTCTTCACCATATTTGCTTATGTACACATTCATCTTCAGCGGTCATGTCAGGAAGGTTAGTATCATACAATGCCACAGTATTAGAACAAATTCTTCTTATATTGAGGTAAGATTTAAGTAGAGACTCAAGTCCATCTGCTGCCTTGTTGTATTTATATGTATATACATTGACATATATAACTATCTATATATTTACGTACATGCATATCCATATTTATACCTATAAATAACTTTTATTTCCTTTCTCTGCGTTAAGAATCTGGGTGGGAAGTCTAAATCACTCCCATGGTGACCTGATCGAGGTCCAGCTTCTCAGTTGTCTGAATTCGTCTGCTGTGCTAGGGGGGCAGGCTTTCATCCAGTGCTGGCGAGGGAATTAAAATGGCATGGGTGGAGGGAGACTGCAGCGCAGTTGTGCTGATTTCCACTGTGTGCAAGAATCTGGTGGGAAGTCTAAATTGTTGCCAAAGTGCCCTGATCTGAGTCCAGCTTCTCAGTTCCCTGCGTTTGCCTGATTTGGTACGGCGGCAAGGCTTCAGGCAGCAACTGAGAAGGATTCCGGTGGCACCGGGAAGGGCATGCTCGGCTCAGCTGATTTCTCTGTGCTCGGTAATAGGAATGGGGACTCTGAGCTAAATCTCAAAGCACCGAGAATCTGGGCCCATGTCTCGGTTGCCGTACTTGGCCTCCTTACCACTTGTTTTCTGAGTCTCATGAAGAGAGGTCTAGGTAGCATATGCTACTTTTTTGCCCTCTCCTCAGAAATCCCTCTGTTGTCTTTTTTTTTCAGTGTGTGCATATTTGGGGGTCAGTTTTGTCTGTCCTATCTGCAAATGAAAGTCTAGAAGCGTTATGCCATCACATAATAGAAGTGAATTTTACTTGAAGAGGTAGCACTTTCCCCGTCACATGTTGCGTGCTTTCTGAGCTGAGGGTTTTATCCTTTAGCAATCTATCACACAGTGATTCATGACTTTTTATAAGGCTTTCAGTGGTTAATTTTTCACAAATGGCTCGGCTCATCCTTTCCCCTAGTATCTAAATGCTTTTAAAAACTGCTCATCATACTGATCCTGCCAGTATTTGAAATACAGCTTGCATGGTTACATAACTTCCAACATCACAGCAACACGCAAGTCACCACAGCACAACAAACTGACGGATGAGTGGGAGAAAAGGTAATTAGAGGACACACACACACACACACACAAACACACACACACCAGATCAAAGCTCTGCTGGTGGAGCTTTCGCAGTACGCCTTTTTCTCACTAGGCACGTATTGAGCAATTCACTCTGAGTTAATGCACCCAGCACTGGCACCTGGGAAGGTTCTCTTTAGTTATAAAGAATTTTCCGTAAAAACACTTTCACTCGAACCTCTTCTTTTTATGATGGCCAATTTAAGATGACAGCATACAGCTGTGAAATATTATCTTCTCCTCAGGAAGAGTGCTGCAGAAACTATTGTGATGTTGAACGCAGTTGACAAGGACAGTGCTATGGGAAAAATCCAAGTGTATGAGTGTTCTTCACATTTCAAAAATACTGAAATGTTGATTGATGACAAACCTCATTCTGGATGTCCATCAACTTTCCAAATGGATAAAAATGTCCACTCATAGTGCATTTGGAGTTTGTTCCATCAGGTCAGACTGATAATCAAGCTTTCAATTTAGAGGTCTTGAAAAGATTGCATAACAGTATACTACATAAAAAGCCCCACACACCACATTTGATTTGTGGCAGACAAGAGCTGGTTTTGCCACCATGACAATGCATCTGCTCATGTAGCCATCAGAGTGATGTAGTTTTGCACAAAACCCAGCATTCCTCTCTTGCCCCATGCACCTGACCCACCTGACCTTGTTCCATGAGACCTTTTTTTTTTTTGTTTTCACAAATGCAGAGGAACAGGGAAGCACAGCAATTTGACAATAGAGAGGGGGTTGAGAAAAAACAAGGGAGATGCTATCAGCCATCCAGTCAGATGAGTTTGAACAACGTTTTCAAGAATGGAATTGCAGACTTCATAAATGTGTTTCATGTAATCTAGAGCATTTTGAAGGTGATGAGGTTGTTTTGTAGAAAAAGTTTAAATATGTAGCTTAAAAAAATTCCATTGGGGGTACCCCCTTCTAAATATTTGGAAAAATTGCAATATTTTAAATAATTCTAATGAACTTCTTGAAGCCCTATCTTATGAACAAACATTTAAGTATAAAATAAGATAAAAATGATTGCTACTAGATTCCATTCATTGCATATATGCATAGCTTTATTCTAAACAAGTCATATGTAAGCATACTTCTGAGACTAGTAGATGGCTACAGACATGCTCTCTCAGTGATACTGGTGTGTGAGTATAGTTTGGGTGAACTGACAGCTAAAGTTTTATGTCAATTTGACTGTGTCAGGATTCTCAGTGGTATGGCAGATAAGAACTAGTAATCCTTCCATGCTGATCTTGAAGGTATGTCCTGATTCCAATATAAGTGAACATTTTGGAAATTTTTGCTTTCTTTTTTTCTGGGTCAGGATCCTGAATCTGGCTTTTCAACCTTCTATATTTTGATTTGAGCCAACAGCTGAGGTCTTCTTGTTGCTTGTTGGTCCTGGGAGTGGCCACAGCCTGATGTCTTCTCTTCCCATCTTGCATTCATTTGCTTTTGCAGGCAAAAGCCTTTTGTCTGACTCGTTGGTCTTGAATGTATCTGCCCCTTTATCACTCAAGAGAAGCCTTTTACCTGAAATTGGACTCATGGCATTTGAACTTGTCTGCCTCTAGAACTGGATGAATGATTTCCTTGACATAAACCTCTATCTATTCATCTATTCCTTCTTTAGTGAATACAGCCCAAGAAAATTGCCCTAACAAATTGTCTAATCAAAACTCACTTCCAAGGGAATCAGGTAAGTCAGTGAAAGATCAAGTTAGGGAAGTCGATTCAGATGCTTATGGTTTTTGAGAATCTAAAGGGGTAATATTAATAGATTTTCTTGAATGGAACAAGATAATCACAGGAGCTAAGGAAATTGAAAACTGCATTGGTGCAGAAAAGGTTAGGAAGTTTGTACCGAGATATGTTTTTCCCTCACAACACTTATTTTTCCTGGGTAGTAAGGCTGTTCATTCTTTTGTGTAGTAAGGGCTGTCCTTTGAAAATTGCATTGGGGAGTTTTATCCCCTATAGGCTACAAGGTTGATATTGCCTATTCATACTTCTTTTTGTTCTTCCCATTTAAAAGATATTGCAAAAGAACATGATTCTAGATCCCTGAGAATTCAAAAACTTCCATTTTTATGTGGAAACATTACCTTCAGAGCTGTATGCACTCAGATGGAGTATATCTTCACATTTTCATATTTTGTTTGATAAATGTTTCTATGAAAGTTTTTTTGCTATTATAACCAATCTTTTAAATTTATCTGTGTGTGTTTATAAAACAATCACATATATACAATCTATTTTTAAATTTTGGTACTAAATCCTTTCAGAGAGTATAAAAATGAATTTAAAAGGTTTTGGGATGTGTGTGGTCGGTGTCTGATAATGTGGGATTTAATCTGAGCCCTCCAGAGTTTTTAAGAGGAAAGGCAATCAGCAATGGAGAACACCATTCCAAGGAGAAGAACAAGTATGCACAAAGACCCAACTGCAGGGAGAAACTTTGTGCTTTGTAGCAAGCTTTGATTGAAGTGACTCGTGTGGATTATGAGTTTCAGGAAGCAGAAGGGTGAGATGAGGATACAAAAACAGTCAAGGGTCTGATTATGCAAGAAATTGCAGCCGGCAAAGGCAGTTTTGGGGGGTGATGGGAGCGGCAGAGAGCAATATGTAGCCACTCGAGGGGCTTATGCACAAGGATGCTGTGCTGGTTTGTATGCCTACATTGTTTAGATTCAATAACATTTTGGCAAAGATATATATAATTAACAAGGAGAGGCAAGGTCACTTATCAACCGAGATCAGTGCCTGAATTTTAGTCTTACAAATGCCCTGCAAATCTGAGTGCATCCAATGAAGATATCCTTCCCCAAACACATCGTGCTCCCTGTTGGGCTGAGACTAGATTTGATCAGGTGGAGTTGTGTTCAAAAGCAATCAGTTTCTTTGCAAAAACATTTTGGTGCTATCCTGCAGATTTCAAATAACCTAATGGCTAGAATTCTGTTCTTTCAGTGGGAAACCATAGCAACATGCCACTTAGAAGGCACACTATATAATCTATCTGTTCTTCAGTTAGTATTTTACAGTCCAGAAATAGTCATCATTGCCTAATGTGAGTATGCAAAAGGTCAGGCAAATATAAGCCCCACTGACAGTGCAGTTCTCCCCATAACCTTGGGATGGGGGTGGAGAGACTGTCTCTTGTTCTTTTGGAGATTCTTGATCATGTACCCTGGAGTCAGAAAAGTGAAAGGAATTGCCACCTACTGCTCTGTCCTGCAATACAGGCTGTAAACTAATCCTCAGTTTAGGGGACTGTGGTACATGGAATTGCTCCTTTTCCAAAACCTGATTCGAGACCAACTCAATACTCCTTGATGTTCTACAGATTAAACAGCAAGATGTATGCTTCATTGCTTTTATGTCTCAACGCCTATTGAGGTTCCATAACAAACATCCCTTCTGCTCCTCCCTTCTCCTTCCCCACTTCAGATGCAAAATAATAATTAGACTGTTCTTCAGTTGTTCCATAGAGGATCTATTACTAAGTTAGGACTTAACAGCTTGCCACACATCCAGTCATAAAGGTTTCAAAGGCGTTTGGTATAAAATAAGCAGAAACTGTAGGAGTTACAGGGAAAGGGCTTCAAGGTAGTAGGTGCTAGTATGCATTTAGTTAGAATTTGGTAGGCAAAAGGGGATAATTGTAAAGTAGCCACAGAAAGGAAAGGAAGTCTGTTGCATCGCTCAGGGTCTTCTACTCTACTGGTATAATTTAACCCCATTTTAAGATGTCCTTCTTCTCTTTTCTTCCTTCTAAGTGGAAATTTCCCTTTCCCTTTCTCTTCTGAGACCTCATTTGGTCTTGCATTTCTTCCTTGTTTTCAATGTCTTATGCAGGGGGATTTGTGAGGTGGGGCCTCAAACAGGCTCTCTCTAGGGTTTTAGCAGGTTGTGTTCTACATCTTCTCAAATCTCAACATCAAACTCACTGTGATCGAGTCGATCCCACTCATGTCCTACAGCAACCCTGTAGGACAGATTAGAACTGCCCCTGTGGATTCTAAGACAGCACATATTTCCTGGAGTAGATAAGTCTCATGTGTTTTCTTTGTGCAGTGGCTGGTGGTTTTGAACTGCTGATCTTGGGGATAGTAACCATACGCATGCATGATAGGAACCACCAAAGCTTCTCTATATCTACTATGCCCTACTATAATTCAGGAATCACAAAGCCTCATCGCTATGTTTATCAGTGTTGGCTGCCATTGCATTGACTCCAGGTTAGAGCAACCCCTGTTTGTCAGCGTAGAACTATTCTCTTAATGGGCTTTCAGGACTGGCTTTTCTTTTCTTTCTTTCTTTCTTTATTTTTTTCAGGACTGGCTTTTCAACAGTGAGTCACCTGGTCTTCCTCTTGAAGCACTTCTGGGTAGACTTGAGCCTCCAGATTTAGGTCATCAGCTGAGTCGTGTAACGGTTTGTATCATCCAATACCTGCCATTGCTACAACTTCTAACCCCAGTTGGCTCACCTCTCCAGTTTGTCAGAGCCTGCCCTAGAAGAACTTTAGATAGCTTACTTGGGCCTAGTGGAGTAGGGGAAGGTTGTGTTTTTGCTCTTTGTTACTGTAAAGTGGATTCTGACTAATAGTTACCTTCCATGCACAGAATAGTGATTATTAGTTATCTTGTCCCGCTCTTGATGGAGGGAACTACATAAGGGACTCTCCCCATTGCCATAACAGCGTTGGCTCAAACATTGCACTACCCAGGAGCTCCCAAGGTAACATCACCCCAATGGAAAAGAGGCATTTGCTGGGTGACCTATTTCTGGAGGAAATGCCCAGCCATGCTTTATTTACTTCTTTTACCACTCATTCCTTCATTCCTTCAACGAATATATTTTGAATTTCTACCTAGAGGATGTTGTTCTTAATATTGGTTTTATAACTAAGTATAGAATATATACAACCCCTCCCCAAGGGGATATACTACAAAAGACAAAATATTCAGTAAGTACAATGCAAAAAAGCCAGGACTACAAGCTATGGTGCAATGTGCTATAAGAAATAGTGACAGGAAACCCTAACATGACTTTGATCATGTGAAATTTTTGGAGCAAAAAAAAAAAAGAAGCCTATTAGGCTGTTTTTTGCTCTGATATTGCTTATCTTATCCTGCCTAACAGACTGTATCTGGGTGAGAAATTATATCCGCCCAAGTAATCTTTCAAACATTTTTAACCTTGCATCAGTAAGCATCAGTTTTAGAGTCTGCAATGTTGGAACTGACATACTCTCTCTCCCTGTTTCAAAAGAAAGGAGAAGAAGGTGATGAAGAGAAAGAAAGATAGAGAGTGCAGGTAGATATTTCTGCTTCCTATCTTACATTTAATGACCTCTTGTGATTTGGCTAAGTCTAGCAAATGAAAACATTTCAGTGTCCCTTATCAGAAACCAAGAAGCAAGTTCTGTTTCTTCCCAGCATCAATGCTACTGCTGCCTGATGCAAGAACAGCTGAGGGATTTTTTTCTCCTTCTCCTTCTCCTTCTCCTTCTCCTTCTCCTTCTCCTTCTCCTTCTCCTTCTCCTTCTCCTTCTTCTTCTTCTTCTTCTTCTTCTTCTTCTGTGTACATGCGCTTCATTATGGGAAAGAAGCCAAATTAATAAGCAAAATGCACCAGAGATTTCAAACTCTACTTTATGAAGGTCGTGGTTGGTCTCTTCTGGAGAGAATGAACGCAAACTGACCCTGCAACCCAGATTCCTAAGAGTGCCAAAGCAGTCCTCTTTATAACACAAGTGGGTTACACACCAAATCTAAATAGTTCTACCAGGGAAACTGCCTACACATGTCTATTAACAACGCAGGGATTACAAAATGAGATTGCAGAAGAGAATATTTTTATTTTAAATAAAATTGAGTTAGCTTCTTGGAACACAAAATAGTATAGTTCTTTCAGTCTTCTGCCAGAAGGGGTCAGTAAAGGTTCATAGTTTGTTCAGCTCTCCCAGCACAAGCTTCCAGCACTAGCTAATCTGTATTTCAGAGTGTTTATATTAGGAAGAATGACACCAAGTGTCTTGTGAATTATTTTTACATATATTTCTAAGTCTGAGAAACCCCAGATAACTCTGGGGGAAAATTTTCAACTTATTATAAAGATTTAAAATGGACTTTAAACTCCTGGAGACCAAAGTGGAAATTTTTTAGGCGAAAAGTGGGATACGAAAGAAGTAGGTTATTGGAAGACAAGGACAGTGAGTTTAAACTCAGAGTGGACCTGGGAAGTTTCTTTTCTGTTCTGTAGGCCTGAAATTCCTATTTGCAGAGTTCTCCAATACTCTTTCTGACTAAAGGCTGTTAACTCTAAGCGATCCTTTATAAAAGGATTTCTGTCATAGCCCCAATTTAACATATTCAAGAGCATCATCACCAGGTCTTTTGAAGTAAGAAGGTTGAATAAGACAGATGTGGTAAAAAAGCAGTCTGCCAAGAAGAGATGAAAAGTCACTTCATCTCTCTCTTAAATGAGGGGGTCAGATAAATACGGTCGTCTCGATAACCTGTCGTATGTTGGATATCCATGATTCTACAATCTGGCTTTATGGTTTTGAACTATAGATGTAACTAGTACTACTGCTGCTACTACCACTGCTACTATTCCTGCTACTGCAACTGGCACTTACTACACTGTGAGCATGAGCCAGGCACAGTGCTGAGGGAAGACAAGCTCTTCTGCTCCTGCAGGAAGTAAGTCTCAGAAACTCACAGGGACAGTTCTTCCTTGTCCTATAGGGTTGCTATGTTGACTTGATGACAGTGATTTTGGTTTTGGGTAGTTTCATTAGGGTGCATTCAAATATAAGGTCCAATAAAAACAGTAGCTTCTGGGCAATCCGCTCTGCTGGATCATTTAAAGTATAGAGGACATCTCAGGTAATTATGGCACCTGCTTGCCCCCAACCAAATTGATAGATTTTCTTGATAATATTGATAGATCTTCTTGGAGAACAGATGGTGATGATTGGGATTTATGGAGAAATTAAAAAAAAAATGGAAGAGTGCAATGGCAAGAGAAAGGACCAGTAAAGTTGTCCAAGAGCACCGCCCCCCCTATACATCATTACAAAATACTTGATCATTCTTCAAGAGTAGGGAGGACTTATGTAAGGAATTTTGTAAGGAAACCTGACTCTATGTACCCCACAGCACAAATATTGCCATTCTAGACTTTCTTTTGGTTCCCCCTAACTCAAGAATTTCAAAGGGATATAATTTAAGTCCCTTGAGGATGCCCAATCTCTTGTTGTCACAGATTATCACATGAAAAGTGCAGAGTTTTTCAGAAGAGAATTAGAAAGCTGGAGACACCTCCTTTAGAAGTGTCTAGAGGCCTATGTGAAGTATACACTGAGAAGCAATAGCTTCCCAATTTTGGTATCTTTTGCTAAATGAAGATTCGGCAGCTATACCTTTTCACTTGCTCTAGGATGTTGAAGTCTCAGCCTCTGGTATCTGTGGAAATGCTGCTGCTTGTTGATCGGGCCTGACATTGGAATGTAACTGACTAAGATGCAGCTGGATCCAATCTGGGTGGAGAAGATTAAAAGAGAGACTGAAGTAAGATGCCATGTACAAAGGGATTTGTCCTGCAGTTGTAAGCCAAACAAATAACCATATAGCCCAAACAAAACACGTGACTATGTGAAGGTGGAAAGGTAAGAAAGGATATACACATATATATATATACACATACATACATATATACATACATACACATATATTCCTATATTTAGGGGTCTCTAAATGTTCTTTGACTCCTGGTTCTTTCCTCTATTTCCTTTTTACTTTCCTCTTGACCCGTCATCATGTTTGGCCTTCATTTGTATTTACTAATTCCTTGCTGTTGTGTTGCCCTTATGTGAGTCCCATTAGACATCCTACGACCTTCTTTCCAATGATTTTAGTTCACTTTTTGTTCCCTTGTCCTTGGGTTGTTCTCCCCACCCCAGGGCCCAGCCCCTCCTACCTCCCCTTCTCCTGCATGCCCCAGAACCACTGGTCCCATTCTTTTCATCTCCAAATTATCTAGATAGACACGCAGATGCATTAATATGTGCAAAAACCAGGCAAAGGCAAATAAAACAACAAAGGAAGTAAAATCTAACAAAAATAATACCAACAACAGCAAAAAACAAAATAACAATAACAAAAAGGTAGCCACCTGTACAAATGGAAAAGCTTATAAGTAGTTCAAAGTCTGTTTGTTGGTCTGAGTGTTTTCTAGTCAAGTCTGATGCGGTGCCACACTCTGTCTCCAAAGTCCATTTTTGGTATTCCCCAGGGTTTCATCACTCTGCTTCCCCTGCAGCACGCTCAGTGCCTCGCCCTTCCATGATGGGGTCAGACTGTGCAGTATTTCCGCACTGTGTTGCCAGTGCTGTCCCCAGCTGCACCATGGTTCAGTGAAGGATGTGTGTCCTGTGATGGGGCTGGCTCTATGGTCTTCCATGTGCATTGTTTGCTCTGAACAGGAATATCTCCTTGGACTTTGGTGGTCCAGGATGTCCTCTCCTTCCTCTCTATCCCTTTGTGTTTCTCCCATGTACTCTAATCTGACATGTCCCTCTTGCCCTATTGCTGTCCTCTGAAGTACATCCTTCTGAGGGAGTGTGTGTTTACATAGTCGGGATTGGGGACAGCCTTACAGATCTCTTTATTGGTTCCCTGGTACATGCTGGTATGTCGTATTCACATCTTGGTGCATCAGGTCGAATCCTGGTCTCTCTCTCTCCTCCTGTGGAGATATAAACAGTACCCTACCCTTGGTGGATTAGTGCCCTGCTCCCCACCTACCCATGTCTTTGAGGAGTCATAGGGAAGAGATAAGTCAGTCAGGGTGCAGTGTAGCACCGATGAAACACACAGCTTTTCTCTAGTTCTATGGTGTTCCCTTCACGCCACTATCATGACCTCAATTCTATCTTACAAATTGGATTACACCAGAGCATGCACACTCTTACAGATAAGAGCTTGCAGCACAGGAAATCCAGGATAGATAAACCCCTCAGGGTCAACAAGGAGAGTAGAGATACCAGAAGGATTAGGGGAAGGTGATGGGAGAAAGAGGGAATCGATCACAAGGATCAACATAGAATCCCCTCCCAGAGGGACGAATAGTAAGGGACAACGAAGGATAATGTGAGCTATGGAAAAAATAATGTGTAACTTATCAAGGGTTTATGAGGGAGAGCAGGCAGGGGAGAGAGGGGCAATAACTGGGGAGCATCAGAGGCTCAAGTGGGAAGAGAATACTTTGAAAATGGTGATGGCAGTATATGTGCAAATGTGCTTGACACACTTGAGGGATGTATTGATTGTGATAAGAGTATATATATAAAAATATTTCCCTAGAGATAGCAGGGTGAACATAGCTCTGTTGCAAACCTGTGTTTAACCCCCAGCCTCCAGAATTGCCATACAAAAATTTCTCTTCTTACTTGTGACCTAATTTATGGCATTTTGTTATAACATCACTAGTAAATGAACACAATCACAGTCTCCTCCTTTTCTCTTTCCTAACATTTTCCTTTTCTCCAGTTACATTATGAATCTTGTACCTAACTTCACTGATAACTCTCTTTGAATTCAAGCCTTACTTCTGCTCCTTCCATTTTTGATATCTTACAATGCCTTTGTCCCTATAATGCCTGGTGTACAGCTGTGATGCTGGAAACTGTGCCCCTGGAATTTCAAACAGCACCAGGGTAACTTCATGGCAGATAGGTGTCAGTGACATGTCAGATTAAGACATGGGTTCTACTTCTAAAAAAATTAGCCAAGAAAACCTTATGAAAGGCAGTGAAATATTATCTGATAATATACAGGAAAGCACTCAAAACATACAGCTGCCTCCAATTCTTATACACCTTTCAAATTCTAGTTTCTTCCTGTCCTCTTTTCTGACTGCTTTAACCCATACTAACCTGTTTTCTCCTGGGATTTCATTAGATTTATAATCTATTTGGTATAATTTACCATCAACTCAAGATTGTCTTTTATTTTGCTCTGTGTTTTAAATAAGTTAGTCTTGTCAACATTAACTGCAGTGTAAGGCTTCCGAGAACAGAGAACACATCTTGGTCTTTTTCATCTTCGCTGTGAAGCACGCAGGGTTGCATAACAGGTCGGGGATCAATAATTTCCTCTTGTTTGCTGGAGATAGACCTCAGGCAAAAATGATCCCCTTTGCTTTCAAGTATTATGAGATTCTCTGAGAAAAATAGTTTTCCAGTCTTGTTTAGGAAAAAAGTACCTAAGCAATTTCAGCAATCTCTGACAAGATAGTCTTATTTGGCAAGGATATTAATGTGAATGATTATTATTTTCCTACTTTTAATGTAAAAAATGGTAATATTTATAGGTCCCATATAAGAATTACCTTATTTATTTCTTTGTTGGTCATGGTAACCACATACAGAGAATAAGCAGCCTCACTTTAGGTAAGTGATTTAGCTAAGATCCCACAGAGCCAGTAAGTGGAAGAACTAGGGCTTCACTTCTTGGGATTGATTCCGGGCTTAGTTTTCCTGCATCTGACCCGATTGGATCATGTTATAAACTAGCCTAGTTCTATAAGTGGAGAAGTGGGGAAGCCTCTCCATTTCATTGTATCTGAAAAGGTACCTGCTGTTAGTTGTCATCAAGTTGATTCTAGCTCACAGAGATCTTGTGCATGTCAGTGGAACTTGCTGCACACAGATTTCAAGACTGTGCCACTTCAGAATCAGATGGCCAGGTCTTCTGCAGTGTCTCTGGGGAGGCTCCAACAGCAGTACACTTTCAGTCTTGTAATTGAGTGCTTTACTGTTGGTGCCACTTTGGGTCTTCCTCATGTTGCCTGGGATTTAAAACTCTTTTGGTTCATTACAAATTCTACTTTCGAGATCCCGAGCAAATGAACGGCAACAACCTGAGATATTGTCTTTCTATCTAAATACCTATTGAGAATTCAGACTTCTTAATTGTCACAACTGACACTTGTCCGTAGCAGTTTTCCTGCTTCAATGATGCTGGACATTCTGCCCCAGTATTTCAAATAGCAGCAGACCATGCATGGTCATCCAACCATGGTTTCAGTGATCCATCAAGACTAAGATTGACTAGGGAGGACCTAGAAATCTACTTAAAGAAAATTGACCAATGAAAATTTTAGGAATAGTTGCAGATCACTGTGTATTAATACAGTCAGGAGATGAGCCTCTCAAGTTGGAAGGCACGCAATGTACTCAGCTGCCGACTCAGTAGAGACAATGTTGATGACGTGGATGGAGTAAAGCTTGTAGAGCTTTCACTTGCGTATTAGATGGAGCACTCTCCATGGATTTGACTTGATGTTTCTGCTCATTTTATTATTGACTTCTAATTGGATAGCCTTATGTTTTGAGAAGGTAGGTGGTAGAACCCCAATTAAAAAGATGATGAGGCATGTTTTGTGGCCTAGTATGTTACTTATTCTTTGGATTTTTGTGCATTGGAAAAGAATGCATACTGTCTTTGTTGGATGGAATATTCTGTATATGTCTATGAGGCCGAATTTGTTGATTGCTTTATTGAGGTTTTTTGTGTCTTTATTGAGTTTCTGTTTTTGTTGTTGCTCTGGCATTGCCCAAAGCTTGACATATCGAAGACTCCTGCTATTATTGTTGCGGCATCTATATATTTTTCAATTCTGTGAGGACTTGATTGATGTATTTGGAGTTATGTTTAACATAGTTATATGTTATTTAAAATATATGTTATATATTATATAATAGTTATATGTTATATAAAATAGATATGTTAAAATATATGTTAAAATATGTATAAAATATAACATAATTATGTTTTCCTAGGCTACTGTAACCTTGATCATTATGTAGTGTCCATCTTTGTCTTATTTGTTGATTGCTTTGAAGTCTTTTTTCTCAGAGATTAATATTGCTACCCTTGCTTTCTTTTGGTTGCTTTTTGCTTGGTATGATGTTGCCCAGTTTCTGATATCAGTCTGCTCATATTTGTGTTTATGAGGTGTGTTTCTTTTAGGCAGCATATTTATGGATTTTGTTTTCTTATCCATTATGCTCCTTTCCATCACTTTACTGATGCATTTAGTCCATTAACTTTAAGTGGAAAAAATATGAAAGCTTTAGGAACTTGTGTGACATTCTTGTGCAAGTGCCATGGTAATTTTCTTTGTATTGTTCCAATTTTAGTATATGTACTACCAAATGTAGCACTACCTACGTATCTTGTCATAGATATTAGTGATCTGAAATGGATGGGTACAAATAATTTTGAATTAGCTAATCATATGGTTTGCTGTTCTGAGAATGACAAACTAAAAAGGAAAGCCACCACATTCATTGACCAGAAATGCTTTTCAGTGTCTATCAATAAATACAACACTGCCAGTGATAGGATAATACCCATATATCCACAAGGAAGACCAGTTAATATGAGTACTGTTCAAATTGACACACAAACTACTAGTGCCAAAGATAAAAAATGAAAGATTTTTTATCAACTTCTATTGTCTGAAACCGATCAAACATGCAATCAAGTTACATTGACAATTACTGGTGATTCACATGTGAAACTTGGAAACAAAGAAAGGTTTATAGTTAGAAAATAAGACCTTGGTGATAGATATGGCACTAGAGATCTGCTAGCAATTTTTTGAAGACTAATGACTTATTCATTGTAAATACTCCACCAACTCAACAATATAAAAGTTAAATACTAACATGAACCTCAGCAAATGAAATGTACAAGAATAAATGTAACTATACTGGAGGACAAAGCAAGGAGTTGACTTCAGGACAGATGAAAAATTGCTCATATGCAAGTTCATTTTGAAGCTAAGGGAAATGAAAACAGATCTGTAGAGCCAAGTAAGACATGATACTTCCCACTTGCATCTAGAGAGTATTTCCAGAATTGATTTGATGCATCTAATACTAATAACAGAAGACTAGATGAGTTGAGGTGTGACTTGAAGGATATCATGCTTGCAGAAAAAACAGAAGGCCATGAAAAAGGTAGAAAAGAAAATTCTGACATTTGATTTTGAGTATAAAGAAGTTATAGTTAATAAAAGAAGTCATGAAAGAGCAGAGGAGACAAAGTAGGCTATTATAATAAAATGTAATACACCTGGAAATAGAAAAATAAGTGGAAAGAATAGATTCAGCATTTATCAAGAGGAAAAAAAACAAAGAAAAGTTGAAGCCTAAATTGTAATATAGAAGAATTGTATAGGCAAAATATTGAATGATGTAGGAAACAAAAAGAAGATGGGATAAATATACTGATCCACTGTGCCAAAAATGATATTCAGTCATTTGGGATTGAGCATATGATCAAAAGCTCATGTAACTAAAAGAAGCCCATGCTGCACTGGAGGGAATAGTGAAAAACAAAACTTCAGGAATTGATAGAATATCAATTGAGATCCCTGAACAAATGAATAAATGCTCTTAGTGTCCACTCCCTTTGCCAAGAAACTGACTGGAGATCAATCTTTGTACCTATTCCAGCATAATGCAGAAGTTATCGAATGGCATCACTGATATCATATGGAAACAAAATGTAGCTGAAGGTGTTCCTAAAATGATTGCAGCAGTATATCAATAAGGAATTACTGAAAATTCAAACTCAATACCAAAGGAGATGAAATTATTTATTATTAGTAGTAAATAAAATTTATTTATCAGCAGTAAATAAACTGCTGATGTCCAATGGATTTTTGACTAAAAGCACAGAATACTGAAAAGATATTTCTCTGGAATTCATTGAGTAAGAAAAAGCATTTGATTGTGTATAATAACAAGTTATGGATAGTGTTGCAAAAATGGGAACTTAGAATACTTAATTTTGTTGTTCAAAACCTGTACCTAGACCAAAACAATGGTAATTTGAACATAATAGAGGGAAACATACAGCATGGTATAAAATCAGGAAATCTCTTCTTCGGTGTTGTATCCTTTCATTGTACTTCTTGGCTCAGTATGCTAAGCAAATAAACTGAGCATCTGGGCTATATGTAGGAGACTTATTAACAGCTTATGAAATATGGTGATGCAATCTTGGTTGTTGAAAATAAAGAGGACTTGAGGCACTTACTTATGAAACTAAAAGACCAAAACCTTTAGTATTAATCACACCTCAGTATTAAAAATATCCTCACAATAGAACCATTAGCAACATAATGATAGATGTAGAAAACATTGCCGTTGTAAATATTTCATTTTGTTTGGGTGTAAAACCAACCCTGGAAGCAGCAGTCAGGCAATCAAATGGTTTGCATTGAGCAAACCTACTGTTAAAGAGGGCCTACAAAATTTCACTGGAAGAGTTAGATACTCCTGGTTTAAAGTATCATTTGTTTCAATGGCCTCATCTGCATGCAAAAGTTGGACAATGCATAAAGAAAACTGAAGAGGAACTGATGCCTATCAATTGTGGTATTGTCAAAGAATATACTCTGGATTGCCAGATAATGAACAAATCTACCTTGGAAAAGTTATATAGTTGTAGTGATTTTTAGAATTGAGGATGATGAGACTTCACCCATGTACTTTGGACATGTTGTCAGGAGGAAACAATGCCTTGAGAAGGACATTGTGCTTGGTAAACTAAATTATCAGTGACAAAAAAAGAAGGCGATCAGTGAGATGATTGACACAGTGACACAATAGACTCAAACATAACAATTGTGAGGGCGGCCCAGTATTGGGTAGTGTTTCCCTTTTGTTACAAGGTTTCTGGTTATTGAAACCATCACCACAGTACATAAGAACTATATGCTGAATAGTATTCTGCTTCAAATATATCAGCATCTTACTGCCCAGAATGTGTGAGTGGTACCTTAAAGAAAAAAAATCACAATGTATGTATGATTAAGGTAAGGGTCATTGTATTGGGAGATTATCCTTGATGATCCACCGAACTCTAAAGGTAATTACATGAGACCCGATAAAAGGGAAGTAACCTGATAAAGGGAAGCAAGAAGTTCAAAGTCATACGGTTATATAATGAGGGAATTGGATATTAGATGCTGCCAGGAGCCAGGTAATTCCACAGTCTCTTGACATTACGAGAGGCATAAATTATTTCTTAGAACCTCCAGAATGAATACCCTTGTAAACACCTTAAGCTCCTCATGGCTTGTTTTTAATTTTGAACCCAAGAACTGTCAGAGAACAAGGTGTTTGTTTTGAGGAGTTTAAGTCATATTAAGTAGGCTTAAGCCATCAAGTTTGGGCAGCAATAGGAAACTGAAACACTTGTAGTGTGCTACAAGTATACCCGCTTTCAGAAGCTAAGCTGATGAGAGCCAGGGCTAAGTCTAATTGGTCACACTAATTCTTTAACTGTCCTTTTGGTGCCAGAGGGGATGCATCTATTTGAAAGATAGTAACAAACAAAGTCCAGCGCTGATGCGGCTTCCTATCTGTGTAGCGATCATTGAACTGCACAGGGAAAATATACAGACAAGTCCACATTCCCCTTGGGTTTTTATTTATCCTGACAAAAAAGGGATGGAATTGATGAACAAGAAATGGTTTCATAATATTTCACAAAAGTGAATGGATGTACTTGTGGTGGTTTATCTTGAGCTGTTCTTTTTTCTCTTTAGTAGAATCCTTCCCACTTTGTTGTAAGTGTTGACTTTCGAGATACCACCGTCACCAGCACTACTATCAATAAAAACCTCAACCCTCAAATCAACACTAGAAACTGCTGCTACTGATAACCTTAAGCCACCCATTTTTACACAGTGGAAGGTCAGTGTTGCTGACCAACATTGCCATTTCCTTACCCAAATAAAATAGAATAATAAAGTCAAATAAAATTACTGCCATGGGATTGATAGCAACTTTGTAGCACAGCATGCAAGTGCCCATAGGGTTTCCGAGACTAAACCATTAAGGCAACAACAGGCTGCGACGTCTTCTGCTGGAGGAGTGATTATGAGTTTGAATTGCGATCTTTTATTTAGCATGTAGCCAGGCACATAGCCACTGTGCTCCCAGGGGTCCTACATTTCTTTTAAAACAGTTGGAAAATGTGCACCTGGGAGGTGCTCTTGAATTTAGAGGAAGATGAATAATGCTGAGCTACTTGAATTTGACAGTGACAAACTGTCACGATCCACAGCTGTTATGAACTTTATTAAGGAGTTGGCAAGTTAAACCTCTGATGAAATCTTTGCTGGAGATATGTCAGTGGGGTCATCCATCAAGATTGCCCTCTTCTGTTATGCCCTATAGATTTTAGATGTCAATTCAAAATATGAGAATTTAGAAAAACCTCAGCAAATGAAGGGATCCACTTAGCAAAATGATTAAGAACAATATTGTAAGATTAGAAGCTCTCTGTTACTGTGTAACCTGGATTAGTCACTTAACTCTTTGCTCCACAGATTCCAAGTTCACAGTATAGAGATAATATATATTACCTTTTAAGTGTGACAAATAAGAGAATCTATAGGAAAGCCTTGGCAAACTTCTTCAGTTGTAAGTAGTAGGGTAAAGTGACCAGATTTTAGCATTGGGGTAAAGTGGGACACCATTGACGGCAGGGAGGAGGGGTGGAAAAAGGAGTGGGGGTACATTCCGTTCCCGTTCTCCTGCCATTCCCTAGCTTGTCATGCATTCTTTCCAAAAATCGAGACTTTTTAAAAACGCTGTGGGAAAATTATTTAAATTCTTTAAAATTGCGACGGTCTCACCAAAAGCGGTTTGTCTGGTCACTTTAAGTAGGGTCACAACTAAAATGAGTTAAACAAACAAGAGAAATACATGTTTATGTAACCCAACATCAAAAGATGGATCTGGGTTTGACACTGTTAGATTCAGTACTGCACAACGTGTGGCTGTAGAGAGACTAATCTCTGGGATAAGTTCTCTCTTAGAGAAGACAAGGAGAAATTGTTTAGGAACCCAGGTGAAGGAAGAAACACCATTTCCCTGTTTTGGGGAATACCTTGTCCTAGTTCTTATAAGCACCCTGAAGTGTTATCACTATCACCTGAAGGATGGATATGTCCCGATTGGTTAGTTCTGGGTATGCTGTGGATTCAAATTTCTTTTATTTACAAGATATAGAAAACTTAATTCAATTGTTTTAAATAATAATGAAAATATATTGACTTGTGACAGATCTGATTTATTTACGATGTCTTCAGCGATTAGATTTCTTAACTCTCCTGCCATTGACTTCATTATCAAACTCCCTATGGTGTCCTGGCACTTCTCAAAGGGTCAGAATAATTTCATATTTCACACTGCATGATCCAGAGAAAGAGCGATTATCTTTATCAGTGTTCCTTCATGATTTCTGGCATATCTCCCTTTCTGGTTGGCTGGAATTGGGTCATATGTTCATTGCCCAACCACAAGTAGTCTCTATAGTCTGAAGGATGAGACGCATTGTTTGCAGCAACCCACAACCATTCACTCCTTCAGCTGGAAACATAGCTGAAAAAGGGGAGATGCATATTTTACTAAATAAATCAGAATAATATTGATAAGGGAAAGGAGGCAAAGAGTGGAGAGAAGGGCATTTGGGTAGTGCAAATTCAGTCCAGATAATTTGTAATGATTGTCTCACTTGTATAGGGATTCTGTTTCTAGAAGGAAGATAAAGAAATATATCATAGTAAAAGTTACCAGCATCCATGATATATAAGTCAATTAATGCTAGTTTCTATGTTAGATCATTTTCAACCCACTGATTTGACAGAAACTGGTGTCTGCAAAGGATGAAACAGCATTATCAAGGTAGCAGAGATAAAAGTACATTTATATCAACATGGATATTTTTCGCATCCCTGATCTGAAAAAGCTTTATTAATTTTGATTCTTACTCTGAAAATTATGGAGAGAAGTATTTTAGAAATATATATTTTATGAGAAGCAAGTATCAGAAGCATTTAGAAGGGCCTTAATGTTTTATCTTCATGACACATTAAGTAGAGGGGAGAAGTAGACACAGAATCCCTATACAGAAGAGAAATTAGAGTACTGAGCATGATAAAACAAAAATTTTTCAAGCAGAAAATATTTGGAAATGCATATGGCAACATGCATACAAATATGCTTTATCCAGATGATGTATTGAAAGTTATAAAAGCTATAAGAGCCCCCAATAAAATTATTGAAAACAAAAAAAATTTAGAAAGTATATATTCATCTTTTAAGAAGGGAAATCCTCTGTTAATCACCTATTTTGGCATTTTCTTGGGTATCTATGGCCTAGAACTTGAGAAAACACCTCTAGTACTAACTCTATAATTCCCCCTGAAACCTATTTTTGGCTTTTAGTCTTTTTCAGCTTCCCTCTTAGCTAGGGAGCAAGACAGATAAGTGTTTTCTCTTGATAGTTTATTTCCTTTTGTTTTCCCTTTTGAAACATGCTCGCTTGCTTTCATAAGAAGTGTCTATATAAATTTGTAGGAAACCACTTAAGAACTCAATTCTTCTCAGAGTACTTGAGGGTCAAGGATCATCAGCATAGCAAAGAAAATGATCATATTCCCTAAAGTCATATAAAACATAATAGTCTGAAACAAGAAATGACTGATCTATCCAAGAAAGAGGTACTAGGAATTTAGTGTAGACAGTGAAGTTCAGTCAGTAGGTGACTAGACCAGACTATGTAGGAGCAGCAGCTGGACACAAGGCAGTTTCTAGAGCAACCAGGGGAAGAAGAGTCAGACAGATGGGACAGCGTATTTATAGTGTGTGGTGACAGGTGACTCGTCTTAGTCCTGGTTAGTTTTTGGAAAGGTTGGATATCATTTTGAAAGCATACTACAACAGGCTCAGAGAAGGTATCCAGAGGTTTGTTTGTTTTTGTTTTGTTAATGTCTTGAATTTTTTTAAACCTAGAATAGTGCTTGGCTCATAGTAGTTTTAATGTTTTCACAGAAGAATGAACACAAGCAACAATCAGAGATGTACAAAGGCAACTGGCACCAGACTACAGAGACCATTTGAGGTTGGGCAATGAGCATATGACCCAATGCCAGCCAACAAGAGAGGGAGGTGTGCCAGAAATTATGAGAGAGTACTGATAGAGGTAATCGCTCTTACTCTGGATCATTTTGGATGAGTTGGGTAGATCGTTGAGAGGGATCTCAACCATAGGGAAGGTTTCCTGGAAGTACAACTTTCAGGGCTAACACCAAGATTGTCCTGGGTACACCAGGTTTTCTGGTCTTCCTCCCACATGGCCAAAAGCAAGGACTGAATCATGAAAGAAGTAGTAAAAAAAAAAAGCCAGAATCCAAGCCAGGAAAAACAAACAGTATGTGTTCCATCATCTGTTTCTTTTCTGAGTTTAGGGCAGAAATCACTACTCATTTGTTCCACTATTTCCCATATACCTTAGAATTTTCTTCAACAGAGTAATAGAGGCAACCAGCAAAAATCAACTAAAGTTGGTGTATGAGATAAGCCTTTGCTATCCTTGGATAAGATAATAAAAAAGGAAATTTGATCCTGAACCTTATGGCTTGTTTAATTTTCAGAAAATAAAGCTTTCCTTCAGTGACTAAGGCTGGTATTTTCTTTCATATGACCAATGAGTGAACCCACCTTGGAGGGCTGTAGCACCTGATGCACCTAGGCAAGTTGATTTATTGTCAGGGGCTCCATGTCTCTGTGGTCCTTAAAGTAGTTCATGTCACTGAGTGGCATGATTCTTAGTGTATTATTTGCCCTTCCATTTAACCATTCTCATAGGGGCAAACCTCTTTTGGCAGACCAATGGTGGCTGTTGAGTGAAAGGATAAACTATTCCCATATTGAGGTGGTATGTAAGAAAGGAGTTACAGGATTCTTATTCATCATTTTCAACTTTCATGAACCTTACATCATTATCAATGTCATTCCAGCAATAATTTTTCAAAGGGCACCAATCCAGGCTGTGACTTTCTAAAATGTTAGCTCACAATCTCAAAACCTGGAGATTTAATACCCAGGGAAATTTTGCTAATTTCTTTATCGAATCATCTTTTAACATTCTCACACCAAGTTTTTTCCCCATGTCTAATTAGTCCTCAATCGGTCATCTTCTTACTTCCACTCCTTTTGCTTTCACTTGAAACCATTACAGGTAACAATTGGTGGGTAAAGAGAGATACACAGGTTGACTTATAGTGATAGCTAATACATGATATTATTCTAACTTTATTAATCCCCCCTTAAGATTTAAAAAAATTTTTGCCCTTAAGATTTAATTGTCTCTCCCACCATTAATGTACTTATCATTATATATCCCCTATTATTTAAATTTAACTGATTAAACAAAGAATTAATAATAATGTAAATTTCCACAGACAGATTTAATAGCACTCTACAATTTCAAACAACAAAGAACTTTTTGTCTCTCCTAGATGTGTCCTCTCTCCAGATGAATATGGTGCACGGTTCCCTCAGGACCTTCTCTTCTGTCCAGGTCTTTCCAGCAATCCTGTATTTGCCCCTATAAGTACCCCTCCTCCTTACCCACATTCTTTTTTTTAATTCTTTTTTTAATTACCCACATTCTTTACCTTCTCCTTAACTCTTCCTCCTCCCTACCCCCATATATTGCCTCCCTATTCCCTTTCCCTCCACACCCCATCTCCTCCCTAAAGGGTTAGCCCTGTCACCTCTCTACTTCCCACCTCCTCCCTACCCCATTTCACCTCTACTCCCCACATCCTCCCTCCCCTATCACCTCTACTCCCCACCCCCTCCTTACCCCCACCCCCTCCCTACCTCCAGTCCCTCCCAGCCCCCAGCCCTTCTTAATTCCCCATCCTCTATTCCTCACCCCTTCCTACTCCTATCACTTCCCTACCCTATCCCCTCCATACCCCAGCCT